>JAYXIM010041520.1:0-156232 GCA_037575425.1 Anastrepha fraterculus | reverse complement strand
TTATTATTAATTTATTTTTTTAATAAATATTTGTTTTTTTAATTATTAATTTAATAATTAATTTATGTTATTTTATTTTTATTTTTTGAATAAAAAATAAAATTTTATTTCCCAGTCAAAATTTTTGATTTTTTCTTACCCATGAAACTGCAACGTTCCAGCAAAAGAATTTTCTATCAACCCACTCTCCCTAACCTTAACCCTCAAACTGTTGCACAGTTGCTAATTGTTACTAAACATTTTTCGTTCGCTTTTTCCATAACTCTTGTCTACGGCACTCCAGTTTATGCCAAAATTGTTACCCGTACTTGAAGTCTGCACTCAGAAATATGCAGAAATACCTACAACAATTCGAATGCATTCTTAAATTTTAAAGAGAAGTACGAAGCCCGTATTCTCCTCTTCATATTCATTTTCTGCACAACTCTCCAACAACTCACATGAATAGTAAAATAAGGAAGTGATAATTGCGTTTGACAACCCGGCGCGAACAATTTTTTTACACTCGTACGCCGTAGTTCCCACAACAGACGCACACGCACGCTGTGCATCCCATACTCACATTCATTTTACACATAACTACACATACATACATATGCACACATACATAAGTATGATTTTTAATCCTCGCACAGTGTAAGCGCCGCGTATGCATCGAATATCCCAATGCGCCTCCCATTGAGTCAATTGAGGTAGCTAAAGGACAGCCAGCCGGGTGCATTTATTACGGTAAATGCCAATGAATAATGATGCGGATGGTGGATGGCTGCTGGAGGGAGTTCGAGAAAGACTAGTGGCGGCGACGGCGACGGCGACGGTGCTTTTGACAGGGAGTAAGCCAATTTTATGCGCTCGTTCGGGAAGGGTATTCAACCCATACTTTTGAGTCGAGTGTCGACGCGACGGTGCATCCAAGTGGCGCCTGTGAGGAGTGGAGGCAAATGAGGAGTGTACAACTGTTTTGCAGCAATTTTTATTACTCTTATAAATAGTTACTCATGTCGCGTGTTTTAATTTTTTTTAATTTTTTTATTGTTAATTTCATTGACTTAACGCTGCTGAGCTGCGCATATTCATGAGTGCTGAGTACACACCTCCATTTGTGCCGTACCTATAAAATCTGGAAGTTGAAGAAATGGAGTGAAAGCGCGCAAGAAGTGAGTGTCAAGTAACTGGAATATTCTTTGCCTTTGCAATGCATTGATTTTGATTGCCACCTTTTTCGTTGCAACACGACTTTAATTCGAGATTTTTGTTATATTTTTTTGTGTCGCAAAATTTTATTCACGCAGGGGTTCCATGTTTTGTTCTGCTATTTTCACAACCACTGCCTTGCTATTGTTGTACAGGTGAGGTACATAAAATATTCCCTGCTGCGCATTACACCGGTAAGTTGTTAAGACTCAAGGCACTCCTAAAGTGATTGGGGCAATACGAGTGTGCTTACCTCGCTGCGGCATAGAGTAAAAGTGATTGGCCTTAGAAAGCAGGTAAAACGAGGCAAGAAAAAAATTAAATAGCACACATTTGCACCTCGACCTGCCACCCAGGATGCTTTGTGTGCATACGTGAACTTGGCACTGAAAACAATATATAAAGTTCGAGGCAATCATACCACCAGAGGGCGAAGTACACACAGGAGTGATGCTTCACAAATTCAAGACGAATAAAATTTTAAGAAAACGTAATTTAAAGCGGCTTTAGTATCAAGTCTTTTCTTTGAAAGAGATGGAGTACAGTTAGAGAGTTCGTATCTTATAATAAAAAAATAAAAGGACAACGGAGTGAAATCTCTGATTTATTTCGACTTCATTTTCAAGCTCTATTCATGCAAATATGTGTTATCATATCAGGTTAGGATAAATGACTGCCCTTCCTTGGGGCTATTCAAAATTCGTCCGTTGATGATACCATGCAGGGGAAAAGAGAAAGGAAGGGAAGAAGGGGCCTTGCGATTAGGGGAGGATGACCATGCGCTTACGGTGACGCCGACGGTGGCTAATTTACGTTCGCACTTAGCTGCATCAAGCTACTGATGAATTTCACCAGCTGTGTGAAACTTGAGCCCGCAATATCCGCAGATGTAGCGAAAACGTGAGAGCCCAGTTGTCTAAGTCTTTACCAGGCATGAGCAGGGCAGCTGAAAAAAAGGTGCTGAGATGATTCCACTTCGTCTTCGAGACAGCTTCTGCAGAACGGACTTCATGCAATTCCAAGTCTCACACCATGGTCACCTAACGGATAACGCCAGGTAAGGATACCCACCAAATTCGAGAGCTGTGGTTTTGTTAGCCTTAGGAGTTCCCTCGAGTGTTGTCGATCTATCCGTGGCCAAAAGGATCTCGCGACTTGGCACGTTTGCCCACTAGTCCAGCGCTCGCTGAGTTGACTCGAGGCCTATCTTTCCACGAGTTCAGCAGTTCACAAGTTCTTAAGTGAATCCCAATCCCCTCATTTTGCGACGAAACCGTCTCCAAAGTTTCCGGTCCAGCAGTTTTCCTTTATGCCGCTACGCCCAAATTAGCCTGATATCGAAGTTTTCGGATGCAATCGATAGAGATGCTAGACATTCCCTGACCAATCTCGAACACACAAACTACGAGTCCAAAGCCATTATTGCCGCTTAGGTGTCAGATTAAATATTAACTTCCTTAACGGTAATTACCGAAGTGAGCAACCAATCCACTGCTTCCTTAATTGCGGATACCTCCACTTGGAAAACACTACAGTGGTCCGGAAGCCTGAATTCCTCACAGAATATTCCCCCACCCACTTGCCGTCCGATTTCGAGCCATACGTGAAAATGTTACACCCCGCCCATTCATCTCTTGAGTGGAAAAGGACCGCTCGAACCAAGCGTAGGCTTACAATGATCCAGCACTCCTGGGATGAACTCAAAATTTGTAAGAATGTTAAAATGTCCATACCCTAAGTCTTATACAGCAGTCGGTCCAACTTTTGATGACTCGGCTTAATGGTTTTCCGGCAATAGCCTCTTGAAAGCTGGTATCGAGCCCATCGGAAGTGGTTGGTTTGTTAGCGTAAGCTAAGAACTGAACGTAGGTGGGTAGGTAAATGGCTGAAGTACCACTCTTGCACTCCCCAAGTAGCACTAAAGCGCCGTGTTAATACCATTTTGAGACCCCCAACGGGCAGTTATCTAAAGCTAACCAGCTGTTGATGTAATGGAGAAGCTTAATGGCTGTCCCAGACTGTCGAAGAAAGAAGCACCCAGTGACCCTAATCGTCGAGCGGCCAGACCCGCACATTTACAAAGAAAAGGCTCTACAGTCTCCTTCTCTGAAAGGTCCCCACAGCTTCTGCAATGGGGGTTAAATGGTAAATCTACCTTTGCTGCGTATGTGCGAATCTCCAATGACCGCTAAGCACAGCTAAGAGTTTGGAAATTGAATGGCGAGGAGTCCCCACGACTTTCTGAGTCCTGCATCTACTGTACTGTGGCCAAAGAGTTTTCGGAATAGCACATAAAGAAATGGAGCTTCATCTCTTCTGCGATTTTCTGCTGCTGTCTGATTTCGCGTTGTCCATACCCAGTATGGCATTTCACCCGTTATTCCTATTAAGCAACGGTTTCGTATATAACACGCCGCATTCACTGTTTCGTCCCAAAACGATGATGGTGCATCTCCATGCTTCATCACGCATGGTCCTCAACACAATATCACTAAACTTACAACCTGGATTGTTACGTTTGCGTTGTTGAACCCAATTTTTTTTCCTTGTTCACTCCTCTCGGAAGCATAGGGCGTCAACAAGACTTTTCCATCGTACACGGTTCTGTGCAGTTGTTTTTGCACCGTCCCATGACATGTCCGCATCTGCTAGTTCGCGCAACATCGACTTTCGCCAAGTGATCTTTGGCCGACTGCGACCTCTTCTCCCTTGCGGGTTCCAGTCCAGTTCCATTCTCGTGATGCTATCAGGTGGTTTTCTCAGAGAAAGACTTTGTGAGGGAGGAAGCAGTTGTCATCGGCGAAGTCCAGGTCCTCAAGACGTCTGAAACTCCATACGTTGCCTTTTTTGCGCAGGTTCAGTTGGCTCATGACGTCATCAAGGACGATAGCGAAGAGAAGGGGCGACAGGGGACAACCTTCGCTTATGCCTGAGTTGGTAGTGAATGGATCGCTGATATCGCCTTGTGAAGCACTGCCAATTTGGTGTTCCCGTAGAGGGCTTTGATGAGGCGGATTATCTTGGCGGGTACTCCCTTTCTACACAGTGACAGCCACATTGCGTCTCGTTTGATAGTGTCGAACGCCTTCTTGAAGTCTACGAACAGCATGTAGAGTGAGGAGCGCCACTCAACTGATTGTTCTATGTACTAAAGGGTGAGCCATGTAAAATTTGCTTTTTGAATCGGCTATAAAAAAAACTAATCAATATTTTTTTAAACTTTTTCTTTTATTTTGAAGATTGAACATTGTCATTTATGAATGAAAAATAATCATAAAATAAATATAAATAATAAATCAGCCCAGCTTCGGTGAGGGCTCGTTTCTTAAGGAGCGTTCGATAGCTTTACTATTATTTTAATTAATAATTTTTATTTTTTTATTACTTCAATAATAGCATATTTTTTAAAATCATTCCACTTGACCAAAGTCATTCGACATTAATACAAAAACAACACTTACTACACATTTCGTCAGCATAGACCCGTGTAATAAATGTCAGCATTTCAAACATAAAGGAAAGCAATAACAATAATACTCAAATCACTCACTTTAACACGTTATAGACATAAAACAGAATTTATGAGTTTACAACAACATGCACATAAGCATACAGACATATGTCGGACACTGTCACCTACACATTCACTCTATAAATTTTAATTATATTAGCGAAACCACTCGGTCCACGCTCGCATAATTGCAGTCATAAAATTTTAAAGCCTCTTCAAAGAAGCCCACATACGCGTTAACCCTCGTTAACCCACACACACACACACACATGCGTGCCTACATAGTTAGCAGTGCGTGAGTAAATATATGACACTCGCAGTAATTTGTTGAGCAAATTTTGTTTTAAAACATCCTGCTCAATAAAATTAACGAAAACATGTTGATGTAGGCGGCAAATGACATCCACCGCTAAACCGAATGTTCATCACACGAGAGCGAGGCGAACGCGCACCTCCTCAAATGCACCTCTACAAACGCCTGCAAAATGTCCCATCAAACTGTTATCCAACTACGTAACGACCTCGCTAAAAATCATTAAATTTCGTTGTTTGTGCTTGTGTTTGTTTATGTACTCGCTGTGAGGTTCGTATTTGTGTTTGAAGTTAGGAGTTTAGCATTTCATTTTATCACCTCGTTGCAGATGCACACACACATTTACTGTTATGTGAATTTGTAGGCGTTAATGCAAATAAACTATAAAATTACAACATTAAACCTCGTCGCAGGGGTGATAATCCCGAGAGTCTGCGAGCTCAAGCTCGGGATGCCGAAACCCCGGATTTTTTAAAATTAATTCCGGTGTCATTTATCAGCTGTTTTAAATAAAGTATAGGAAACCGTTTGGGAACCGTAGCGGAATCGGTGGGTGCGTGACTACAAATCGGAAATGCGTAGGTTCGAATATCAGTGAAAGACCAAATTGAAGAAAAAGCTTTTTCTAATAGCGGTCGCCTCTCGGCAGGTAATGGCAAACCGCCGAGTGTATTTCTGCCATAAAAATGCTGCTCAGGAAAAGTATCTGCCGTTCGGAGTCGGCTTGAAACTGTAAGTCCCTCCAGTTGTGGAACAATATCAAAACACACATGGTTTGAAAACTTTATTTTAAAGGCTTTGACAGTTTGACAAATATACATATTTGAAATGTAATATCTAATCGGTGGAGGATAGTTCCATGTGTAGAAGACCACGCAAGTGGAGGAACACTGATAACTATTCGTGATCGCCTGATCGTGTGGCCCGTATGATTCTACTCGATACGATTCAAGCAGCTCACAACTTCAGGGCATCACCCAAGTATCCGTTAGGAAGCGAGTTAATGCGAGAAGGCGAAACAGCCTCGGATATTTGGTTGTTCACCGTCTTTGAGACCCGCCTATGAAACTAAAACGAAAAAATGAATCGCCAATGAAAATAAAAAGAGAGCCTCGGATGCGAACTTCCTACTCTGATGACGATCACAGCAAACGACCTAAGAACTAACATATGGCGGCGATCTCTTAATAAGGAAGGGACCTCTGCCCGGCTGGTTGATAAGAGCAAAGGCTGACATCATTTTGATTTTTTTGATCCAACAGTAGGAAAATTCTGTCTACATAACGAAACATCCGCTAACAGACCGAGGCTAATCGGCTCTACCGTGGTCCGAAACACCAGATTCCAGCATAAAAAAGTACACCAAGCCACCTAACATTCTCCTGATCGGAAAACGCGAAACCAGCTCGATCATGCTACCATAAAAGGAAGACATGCTTATAGTGTTCTAGATGTATGTGTGACCCGAGGATTTGACTCGATTCGACTCGGATCATTATCTTGCTGCAGCCAAGATCCACGCACGCCTCTGTGCAACAAAAAACGAACTATCTAAGAAATGTTCAAAAAGCTGCAATCGCAACAGACCTCCAAAATATTCCACTCAACTCGCGCTCCTGCTCTCGAAGAGTGCTGCTCCACAAACCAACATGTACGAGCAATGGAGCTATATTTATTGCTCGCTGCATAACACCGCCGAAGAATAAATCGGATTTCGGCACGGTGAGGAATGTCACGCTGCCGTAGAAGAAAGGCGCTGCAGCAGAAAAATAGACGCTGCCTTAGAGCCTTGCAGTAATCAGTCGCCATTAGTTGAGAAAGGAAGAGGAATGTGTTACCCGAAAGAAGAAAATAGCGGCCGAAAAAGGGGAGCGCGAATAACTTGAGATACCATGTGAGAAGAAAAACGCCCAGAAATTGTACCAGAAAGTTCGGTTTCTTACAGAAGATTTCAGTAACGGGCCGTTTCCTTGTAAGATCAATTACGGCAATCTGGTGCTGACGTCTAGAACATTCTTAAGTTATGTATGAAACACTAGTTCAACTAGGTGAATAGTGACAGCTATAAATATCACAGAGAATGTGAAGATTCCGTTCCATCAATCGTTGACGACGGGACATCTACAGCCGCATCCAACATGACAAGATGCGAATAATGGTAGCACTTAATAGGAAGTACCTGAGGTGGGAGTAATCAAAGGGCACAACGTCTGTGGTCAGCATTTGGCTACCATGGTAATAATTGGCGACCCAATATGCATATCCTGTCGTGAATATGAGGACACTGCAGAGCATTTTCTTTGTAGCTGTCCGGCGTTAACTAGAATCAGACTTAGTCTGTGCGATGGTGCGTTGTACTGAGTATGACTAAAGTTCATACTCTTTCCCTTCCAGATCTCTTAAGATTCATGAATGAATCCAAAGGGTTTCCGGAAGACTAACCTCAAACCAATTTTTTCGTCTAACCATCTATATAATATCTACACTGTCTCTCTATTTCTCCACTGTAGTATCCGGATCCGGATGTAGCATAATGGTTTTTCTGAATGAGTACTCAGACTTGACCAACTCCCCACAAATCTAATCTAAGCGGTAGCACGTCCAATAAACCACAAAGCCGCAGGAGCTGTCGGACTGCTGACTGAGGACCTGGTAAAATGCATGCATCAGCCACTATCCAAAATATGGTCAGACGAACGCATGCTTGTCGATTGGAATTTAAGTGGGCTCTTTACAGTCCATCAGAAGGGTGATACTGCAATCTTTGCCAACTACCGCTGGATTAATTTTCTAAATATCACGAACAAGGCTCTATCGATCGTATTGTGTAAACGACTAAAACCCACCATTAACGAACTGATTGGATCTTACTAGTGCGGATTTAGACCTGGAAAATCATAGGACTGCGCAAAGCCGCGCTGAGCAATAGCAGCAACTTTGTCAGAATTGGGAAAGTCTTCTCCCGCCCTATTATACCTGAGGTTTCCCTATCGTGGGAATATCTAACCTGTTGCTAGAAAAGATAGTGCGAGCCACAGAACTTAACCGCTCAGGCACAATTTATTTTCATCATCAGCCTTTTCAACCGCGCTGTTAGTTCTGCCTTTTCCGAACTGAATAAAGAAGCAAAGCGAATGGGTCTGGTGGTGAACGAGGACAAAACGAAGTGCCTCCTGTCATCAAACAAACAGTCGGCGCACTAGCGTATCGGCTATCAGTGAAGTCCTCTCTCGACGAACAAAACTAGCACTCTATAAGGCTCTCATCATGCCCGTAGTAACGTATGGCGGAGAAGCTTGGACGATGACAACATCCGATGAAGCGACGCTTGGAGTGTTTGAGGGAAAGCTTCTGCGTAAGATTTTTGGACCTTTGCACGTTAACAACGGCGAATATCGCAGGCGATGGAACGATGAGCTATATGAGCTTTACGACGATATAGACATAGCGCAGCGAATAAAGATCCAGCGATATGCTGTCTTGGTCCTGTCGTTCGAATAGATACAAACGCTCCAGCTCTGAAAGTATTCGATGCGGTATCAGCTAGTGGTAGCAAATGAAGACCTCCTCTGCGTTGGAGAGAGCAGGGGGCAAAGTGCTTGGCTTCACTTGATTTGTCCAGCTGGCGCCGGTTAGCACGAGAAAGAAAAGATTTCGCGCCTTTTGTTGAATTCAGTCAAAATCGCTTCAGCGGTTATCGCATCAATCAAGAAGAAGAAGCAGAATATAGAATTTCACAATGGTAAATAGGTCATAACGATTTTTTTTTTTTTTTTCTTTTAAAGTCATTTGTGAAACTTATGGAATAAGTAAAATTTGTGATATTTGATTTAAAATTTACACAAAATTACAGATTTCTTAAGGCCTTAGAATTTCGTTCAGCCAGCTGCTTTCACTTTTTATTTCTTTATTCCCATATCATTGGGAGTTTACAGATATCTCTGTGTAAGTAATACAGGGCGGCGCAAACAACCATAAGTGGGGTTGCACACTGAAATAGGCACCACAAAGCAGCCAGCCAACACCAGTCCAAGCGCAACGAAAGTCTAAACAATAATAATTGCATTAGCAACAAAAACAAAACAAAAGGAAAAGTGTGCACTTTTGCAACCGCACCGTGTCGCAACGTAATTGCCGCAGCAAGTACTCGCATGCGTGTGAGTGTGTCTGCGTGTGTGTGTGTGTGTGTGTGTGTGCATTGGCCATTTCATTTAGTTGCATTAACTTCTGCACTGCTCGCTTGCTAAGCGTATGCGGCTGCTTTGAGCGACGCTCCATTGTTTCACTGCGACAACGATATGGCTATGCAAACAAAACACACACACACACACACACATACACAGACGAGCACGCATGGGCTTACAAGCGCATTTATGTACTTGCAGGTTCCATTTATGTACAAGCCGTTGTGGCCAAGTGTATGCTAGCAATTGAGTGCCTGAGGAAATTAGTTAAATGTTGCTGCAATTAGTGCGACCAGCTGCTTTAGCCTTTCATTTTAGCCCAGCTTTAGCACTTTTGTATTGTCTTGCTTTTACTTTTACTTTTCCTTTTTTTTACTCCTTTCAAATATTATTATTGTCAGCACTACTTTTGTAGTGGTTGTACATATGTACACGTAGTTGTTGTGTTCCCTGTGGTTGTGTCATAGCAAAACACTTGTGAAAATTAGAAATTCACTGCAGCAATCGGCAAAAACAACTTGTGCAGCAAGCAACAACAGCAATGGCAGAAGCAGAAGCAGAGCCAGTTGCGCTTTCGAGTCCCAGCCAGGGGCACATACTCGCTCTCATAGTCGTACTCACACACACATGCAAACCGGCTTTTGGGGTTTCAAATTTAAAAGCTTTTGACAGTCGACTCTTTATTGCGGTTGGCAGGCATTCATATTTAATAAAAATTATTTAATTTAATTACTACCCAAAAAAAAGCAAAAAAGTATGCCATCGGGAGTGCTGTAGAGTTGACTCTCAACACTTTTAGTTTTTTAGTTAACAAATAATAATAATGATAATAATAACAATAACAATAATAATAACACTAAGCCGTAAAACAGAAGGAAGCGAAGGGAAACGAGAAACTGAGGGAAACGGTCGCGCTTTGACATGGCTGAGATTTTGGTCACTGGCTGTACTCAGTCGCTCGGCTGCCAGTTGCGGCCTCAGAGACAACTCAGATAAAGCGGAACTGGTACTATTTACAGAAAATATAAACCTCCATACCTTAGACTTCCCAAACTAAACAACTTCCCGCCGTCATCGGAAGTTAGGTATCTTGGAGTACTAGTTGACTCCAAACTCCATTGGAAGCTACACATTGAAAATCGGGTAAAGAAGACCAATATAGCCTTCCACTCCTGCAAATCTATGCTCGGCAAGAAATGGGGACTCAAGCCATAGGTCGTGCTTTGAATGTAGGTACAACGTAGTGGTTCTGCCAATTTTAACGTAAGTATTCCGGGTTTGGCGGCCATCGTAGCCAAATGTGTTGGTGCGTGACTACCACTCGGAGTTCACAAATGGAGGGTCTACAGTTTCAAGCCGACTCCGAATGGCAGATATTTTTTATGAGGAGCTTTTTCATGGCAGAAATACACTCGGAGGTTTGCCATTGCCTGCCGAGGTAGATCCCTCCATTTGTGGAATAACATCAAGACGCACACCCCAAAAGGAGGAGGAGCTCGGCCGAATACCCAAAAAAGGTGTACGCGCCAATTGTATATACATTCCGAGTTTGCTGGGAAGTTCTTCGGAAGGAATATCATATCACCAAACTGAGTAAGGTGCCAACCTCTGGAAGCAGTCTCTCAAGGGACAAAGTTACATTTTTAGGCAGTTAATACAGTATTTCTCTGAGCTTCGTTCAGATTTCTCTATCCGCAAACAGAAGTTTGTTGGCCGTGCTAGCGCCATCTTTCCAAGTAGGCAGGATTGGAGGATTGTACCGAGGCGAAAATCTGCACCGAAGCTTGCACCTCTGCCTTCACTGACGGCTTCCAGATGGAATCGGGAGGGGACGTGGGAGCGAGGAAGCGATGGAAGTAATAACATTTTTTCCGATAGTCGAGCCGCGATCAAGGCTCTGACGGCGCCGTGGTGTAGATCCAAACTAGTAAACTCCTGTAAGGTAGAGATCAAATCTCTTGGGTGTGCAGGTAACATTTCTCTATTCTGGGTTCCAGGGCCTAGAAACACAGAGGAAAATTAAATTGCTGATTTGCTTGCCATGAAGCGAACTGAATTGGCTTCAGAGATCTGCTAGTCGGCCATCGGTATCCCCCTCACAGTTGTTACAGAGGAATTGCACAACTTATTTCTCAAGAAAGCGCAGAAAAGATGAAGCTCCATTTCTACAAGTGCTACTTCGAAAGCCCTTTGGCCCCGGTAAATGTCCGAGTCTGGTAGCTAGACGATTAACGTCACTGGGTTCTCCTTTTTCCGACAGTCTTGGACAGTACTTCAACCTAAGTCCCATTAAGTTTCTCCATTATATCAATATCTCTGGCTGATTGTAGATATCTTTCTGTTGGAGTTCTAATAATGATATCAAAACGGCGCTTTAGTGCTACCTACCTAGTCAAAAAGGGCTGCATCTGACCCCTTTCAAGCTGAACAGGAAGAAGCTACGATTGCTAATAAGGATGGCCACTTTCAAGGGACCAATAGATGGATGTCATAGACATCGTTGACAATTCAGTATGTGTCCATGACAACACATATTAGATTAGATTAGACTATTTTAAGGTTTGCACTGCGACCTCATGGTCTTTTGGGCCCTCTGCTCATCTCAGTACCTCATCTGGACCCAATTCTTTCACTAATCTCAAGATAGAGCAGGGTTGGATTGAGGGGGTATACCTTTCTTCTGGCTTCAGTTGGCCGAGATGTTTCACACTTCTCCGCACTATAGCGCGGCATTCAAAGAGAAGGTGCATTGGAGTCTCCTGGGATTAGTCGTAAGAACTAGTGGAGCATATCCCGATCCGGTGCAGATGACTATGTAGTCTGCAATGGACTGCAAGAATGCCCGCGAGCATTCTCAGTTTAATCTTTGAAATAAACCCCTTTCGATTTTACTCTCCCTGTAAAGATTTTACTTAGCCATAGTTTGGTGCCAGTTAACCTCCTTTAGCTTTAGCTCGTCAATCCTGAGCTTCTGCTTGCTAATGTGTTGTCCCATAGCAATGAAGGCGCGGATCTTATTAACGATGAGATCCCAGCCTCTCCTGCTAATGCGTCCACTACTTCGTTCCCTCTGTCTTGGAACTCAAACTAGCCGGACTTGATTGTGTATTCCTAACAAATTCAGTTTCTCGATACTTTTAAATACCAGTGAGGACTTAATCTCACAGGATGACAGAGCCTTGAGTGCCGCCTGACTAGCGTTCAGAGTGGCGATTCGCTCAATGCGGAGATTTCTGTCTAAATTGATTCCTGCACATAGATAAATGGCATACACCTCCGCTTGGAAGATGCATGTAAAACATCCCATCGACACAGAATGCTTAGTTCCTATAACAGCGCTAATGCCTTCAGGAGTCTTCGAGACATCTGTGTACCAGTGCAGGGTACACCCCTCTAGTTAAAAACAAATGAAAGTCTACTCCAGTTTACCTTTTCGTCCAGTTCAATTCTAAACTTCTTTCCAATTTTGATGACTTTAGTGATATCACCTCTGGGTAGCTGGGTAAGTAGGAGCTGCAGTCCCAACAATTCTGTGTTTATAGATGGCATCGCTTTTCCTCTGCCGAAGCCTTCTCTTGTGATATTCAACAGGGTACGCATGGCTGACAACTGAATAACTATAGGTATAAAGCGGTGCCATTCACTTAATTTATTTTTAGCCGGTATTTGAAGATTAAAACGCGGAATCACACCTACTTTTGGGCCAGATGTATTGAGAGTGAATTAGCTACATTCTCTATCTTCCAACCGAATTAGTGAGAGAAGTTTTAAGAGGAAATAATTTTGTAATATTTTCTCTTTATCTTCGCTCTCCCAGCCATACTTTTATGTTTAGTCTCATGTAGAGTGGGCACCCCCGCCCAAGCAGTCGTGTTGTTAACCTAAGGTCTACCGGCCGGTAATTGTTGTTGCTAATAAAAATGTCCTAGGGTGAGCTACAGTAAGTATGCTAGTCTTTTTATATCCCCGCCTACTCAAAACCATCCATCCACCATTGGAAAATATTGCTACCCAGATCATTTCATCTTCATTCAAACTGATCCGCCAAATTAATAAACTAATCCGCCATTCAGTGGAACTTAACTCTTAAGGTGAACTGCACTGCCTAACAAAATGATATGAGGGCATTGTGCAAATTGACTTAGACTGGGAATGAAGTACCAGGATATTTCTTATATGAAAATAATTTCGTTCCTCAATAGCGGCAATAGTTGATTATCCACTTGAGAACTGAAAATCTGCTTGATGTTTGAGATAAATCAGTGAGTGAACTGAAAAAATACCAAAAAGTTTGGAGAACATAGTTTCCTGTGATGTTTGTTAACTACATAAAAGTTCTCACACATATTTTTGATCTATTACTCTATCAATGTTGCCACATTATTTAAACTGTTGCACCCGCATTTTAAATTAAAGATTGCAATCAACATCAATCTAATTATTTATAACTAATTAGGGAATAAATATTTGCATGCCGCCATTTCAAAGGCGTCAGCAACTTTTACTTATTTTGTGTTGAGGCAACAAACTCCCGGCCGCTGCCAACGTCACCCACATACTGAGGTTATTGCCTTGATTGCTAATTAATTAAAACCATATTAAATTTCACACATACAAACACACACACTTTGGTACACATTCAAGCGATAACAGGTTCTGTCTGATTGTGCATTAGCGCGAAAATTTGGCTGAGTTGATAAATTTACGATTTGCTGTGTGCAGCTTTTAGCTAAACCAACTGAATTTAATTGAAATAATTTTTCATTTATTTAAAGTGAAAAGAATTTACGAAATAAAATTTTTAATTTTTTTTTTAAGTTTTTTTTCTTCAAATTAATAGACCTTTTTAGCTATACGAAGAGGGTATAATATTTAAATTAAAGAAGTAGCCAGTAGGCGGGTTGGAACCCCAATTAGTAGAAAATAAAATTTCGGAAGAAAGAAAAAATTGTGACTAGGATAAAACAACTTAACAATTTAAATTTTTCTGTTCATTCTAATTCCTTCTCGACATGGCGGCCTCTATTTTTGATGCAATTTTTCATTATTATTATATTTTTTTAATAACTTCTCACGACGCTTATTTTTAGTTTTTTAGTTTTTAGACATCCACATAAATTTTCTCGGAGACTTAATCTAACCATGTAATTAGATGTAGTTGCCATGTTGCTTATTTAAAGTTAGGTGGCAACGCGATTCAAGAATATTTTTAACTAAAGTTTTCTCCTTCCTTTTGCATACTTTTCGTTCGACCCAATACTAACTTTTAATTCGACCCAGTAATTAATTCCTTTTTTCACTAATAAAAAGATGGCAACGCTATCCAAATTATTTTGGCTTAAAACCTTATCAAATACATTTCGTTTGGTTCATTTTATAACATTTAATTCAGTTTTGTAGTCCATATATAATTTTGAATTAAAAATAAGGTGGCAACACCACTAAAAAATATTAACGTTTTTAACGGTTTTCATTTGTTATCCATATATTTTGCTTAGTTGAACGACTTAACTAAGTTACAATTTTTTTCATTAAAATCCATTGGCAACGCCATGAACAAATATTTTTGAATTAAAGTTTATTTCTTTCTTGCGTTTGATAGTCTAATACTAATGTTTATTTTGACAGAGTAATAAATTTCTGTTTTCATTAAAAATAAGGTGGCAACGCTACCCAAATTATATTTGGATTAAATCTTATCAAATACATTTCATTTGGTCCGTATTATAATATTTAATACAGTTTTGTAATTAGCATATACATCTCAATTAAAAATAAGGTGGCAACACCACTAAAAAAATTATTGAAGTTTTTAACGGCTTTTATTTGATATCCATATATCTTACTTAGTTTATCGTCTTAAATAAGTTATTATTTTTTTCATTAAAATTCGTTGGCAACGCGATGAAAAAATATTTTTGAATTAAAGTTTATTTCTTTCCTGCGTTTGATAGTCTAATACTAATTTTTAATTTGACCTAGTAATCAATTTCTTTTTTCACTAAAAATATATGGCAACGCTACTGAAAATTGTGTTTAGATTAAAACCATATTGAACACATTTCGATTAGCTCGTAATATAATATTTAATTCAGTTTTGTAATTAGCATACAAATTTCAATTAAAATTAAGGTGGCAGCACCACTCAAAACAAAGTTGTTGATGTTTTTATCGGTTTTCATTCGTTTTCGCTTGATATTCGCTATTTCATACTTAGCTTAACGTTTTAATTAAATTATTATTTTTTTATTAAAAATTTAGTGGCAACGCTATTAAAAAAATCTGCATTAAACGTTTCTTGTGTTTCGTTGTGCACATTCCGTTTAATAAGCTAATACTAAATTTTTATTCGATTCAGTTCATTTTTCACTACAAATAAGGTGGCAACGCTGCTCAAAAAAATACTTACATTTAAACCTTATTAAACACATTTCGTTTGATATCTGTACTGTAATACTTAAATCAATTTTGCAATTAGCTTTTTGGTCTCAATAAAAATTAGGTGGCAACACCATTGACAAAAAATGTATTTCTTAAATGCATAGCTTAACAGTTTCCATTTGATATTCGTATCTTTCATTTATTTTTTATTTACATATTTCAACGTTAAAAAAAACAACTTTTTTCCATAAAAAAATTAAATGGCCACTAATCAAAAATAATTTCATACTAAAGTTTTCTTCAACACACTTAATTCAATACCCATAATTTAACATTAACCTGAATTTTGTAATGAACTAGTATTTAAATTTTAAGCAAGGTGTTGCCACTGAAATTTATGTTTTTTGTTGAAGTTTTTGAAGCACTTTTGCGTAATTTTAGATATCCGCCTGGCGAACAAAGTTACTGGGCTGTTGCCTTAACAGTTATCTGTCTGCTAGAAATTGCATATTTATGTGCAAACTTACTTTATTCAAGTCCCCTCCCTACCTGACAGAGAAGTTGATACCAGCAAGATCTCGCAGGCAAAACAAATTCATCGTTCCCACATTTAATTACCTGGCATCATCTAGATAATTTTTCATTAACGCTGTTAAACTGTGTTCCACATTACCCGACACTGTGAAGGCTGGTCTTAACAGATTTAACTACAGGGCACAAGCAGGGCAAAGCAGCTAGACTCAATCTACCCTTCAATCCTATCTGCAGAAGCTGTCAAGCGGAAGGGGCGAAAGAAAGTCTTTTCCACTATTTATGTGAATATCCGAGGCTAGCCCGGGCACGACTCCGCTCCTTCGGTAAGCCTTTCCTACAGTAAATTAAGGAGATCTCAGACATTGAGATAAAGGATTTGCTGTTATACTTGGACCTCACTAAATGGATCTGACTTGGGAACAAACAAAAAAAAAGCCATCATCACACGGGACAGTGGTAGTAAAACGGTGCTGGTCACTAATTAGGAGTATTTCAGTGGAAATATTAAACCACATCAACAACAACAACAGGGCACAAGTCTATAATTGCTTTAGAAGTGTTTGATTGCATTGAATTAGGGCAATACATTTCTCTCTTTATATTCTATTGTAATATCTACTTTTGTTTTTCCTTTTCTAGATTCCTCTTTTCTTTTCCTACTACCAAAGCCTTATCTTCTTATTATTGTAGTTAAGTTACATAAATTGGATACTAATGTTGAAGTTCTATTAAAAGCCCTTAGTCTTACTTTGTACTCTTGATATAAATAAATAAATAAACAAATCGTCTATTTCTATAAAAATGTCATAGAATCACATTTCAAAAACTCCTTAATACCTCTTATGATATTAATAATAATTTTCTTGCTTCGCCTGCTGTAATTAATGACTTAAGGCTTTCCTTTGATTCAAAGCTCAATTTTATCACGCACTACTTCCAATTGACTTGCTATGCTTGCTTTTGTAAGACGTCACTCAGCGGACTTCACTGACCCATATACACTTAAAATATTATATTCTGCGTTTGCTACGTCCAAATTAGGTCACGCTGCTTTTATGAGGAGACCTTATCACACAGTCCATGGAAATCGAGTTCAAACGTTTTTTTTACGCTTAGAACTACATTCACTCAATTTCTCAAACCCGAATTCATCATATGAATCTGACTGCCGATTGATTAGTCTTTTCCCATTAAATGACAGAAGTGAATTTGTTTTATTTTAAAAATCCACAAGCAGCCCAAATTATATTTTACTTAAATGTGCGCGGGCATATGAAATTTTTTGGTGCGTACCGGAATTTGCCTTCTCCTTATGTTAGATTACTCAGATTCATACACAAATAAAGGAGTACCACTGCAAGTGATTTATTGAACCTTTAACGTTTAATTTAACATTTCACACCTTTTAGGTTACACAGCCAAAGTATGAGTGATGGCTGATTTGAAAAATTAGTTGTACTGAAATTACTGCGTTAAGACGAAGTTCTCCTAAGTGTTTGTAAATGTGGTTTTACACCGATTGCCACGAAAAACACTTTCACTTACTCGCTTTGGCAACGCTTAATTGCGGTGCGTGGGCTGTAGGCAGCTGTCATTTACCCGCAACAGGAATTTTAATTGTATTGAGTAATTTGGGGTAGCGAAGAGCAATCAGGAATTTAAGTAACTGAAAAAGCAATTTAAAAATAGGCAAATAAAACAGGAAATTAAATCTGTATGAAAGTCGACCCACGTAGCTGTACACCCACAAGCCATTGCCGCAGAAAGAAATGAGAATAAATGGGCGACATTTACAAGCAGATGAGGAAATTTGGAAAAAAAAATTGTTGGTTTTAATTTATTTGTGGAAAAAAAAATTGCAAGAAAGAATTTTTTGTTTTTAATTTTTGTAGAAAAAAAAAACATTGGAAGAAATATTTTTTTTTTGTTTTTAATTTTTTTTTTCATGTTTTCTCTAACGTCTTTTTTTGTTTTTTAGAAAAAACTTGGCAGAAACATTTTTGTTTTTTTTTTTCTATGTAATTTTTTTGTAGAGAATCCTTAGGAAACAAAATTTTAATTTTTTCTTCTTTTTTGTAGATAATTTTGGAAAAAAATTTGGAAAAAATACTTTAATTTTTTTTCTTCTTTGTAGATAATTTTTTCAGTAGAATGTTTTTTTACTTTAAAGGAAGAATCCTTATAGACATTTTTTTTCGTTGAACAATTATTGGAGGAAAAACTTCTTTTATGTAAAAAACAATTTTTTTGAATTAATTTTGTACAAAAATTTGGAAAAAAAAAGTTTTAGTTTTTTTTTTATAAAATTTTGTATATAATTTTTTCAGCAGAATTTTTTTTTACTTTTAAGAATCCTTGAAGAAGATCGGAAGAAGCCTTTATTTTGTTTTTAATGTTACTTTTTGTATAAAAAAGTTTGAAGAAATATTTTTATATCTTTAATTTTTTTTCTAATTTTTTCTTCTATGTAGTTTTTATGTAGAAAAAACTTGGAAGAAACATTTTTTATTTTTTCTTCTATGAATTTTTTTTGTAGGGCAAACCTTTTTTGTAAACAAATTTTAATTTTTTCCCCTTTTTTGTTAATAATTTTATTAGAAAAAGTTTTGTTTTTTACTTTTAAGGGAGAATCCTTGTCGAAATTTTTTTTGTGAAACATCTTTTTGTAAAGAAGACTACTTTTATGTAAAAAAATTTTTTTTTTTTAATTAATTAAAATATTTTGTAGAAAAGCTTTTTTGTAGAAAAAAATGTCAGAATTAAAATGAATTTTTTGCCTCGGAAATACTTGGTTTTCAGTAATATTCAATAATAAATTTTAAAACTTAGTTCTCTGTTAAATTTTTTTCAGAAAAATTTCAATATAGGTAATTTTTCCGATTACCACGACATTTTCCACATTTTTCTATTGATAGCCATGTCAAATATACTGCGTGAAGTTAAAAAAAAAATTATTTTCTAGCAAAAGAAATCAGAGAAATATTAAAAATCAGTCAGCTTAAAACTATAGGTCCGCCAAATGGTCGAACAACATCAAGACGCACACCACAAATAGGAATAGGAGCTCGGGTAAAGACCCAAAACGGATATAGAGATTTAGATTTAGATTTATAGGAGGTTTGCAGTTTGACCAAATGGCTCATTGTGCCCTCAACTCATCACAATACCTCAACTCAACTTTTTTATTAAATTTAGGATAGAGCCGGGTTGGTCTGAGCGTATGTGCCTTACAAATGGCCGATATGTCTCAACCTTATCCGCGGTGTAGCGCTGTATTCTTGGAGAAGGTGCATTGGTGTATCCTGGGATTAGTCACAGAATTGACAAGAATCATTGGATCATATCCCAATCCGGTGCGGATGAATACACAGTCTGCAGTGACCTGCGAGAATGCCGTGCATTTTCAGTTTATTCTTAGCTCTTCACTCCTAAGCTTCTTCTTGATGGTGTATTGTCCCATAGCAAGGAAAGCCCGGGTATCATTAATGACAAGGCTGCAGCCTCTCTCTCCAATCCGTCCGCAACGTCGTTCCCAGTTATACCCTTTTGGTCCTGTGACCAAATAAGCCGGAAGCGATTGTGCGTTCTCAACAGATTCAGTTTCTCGATACACTCAAAGACCAGTGATGACTTAATCTCACAGGATGGCGAAGTCTCCTGGCTATGTTTATGTATGCAGAAGGACAAATGCCTCCGCTTGGAAGATACTTGTAAAACTACACATCGGCAGAGAATGCTTAATACTGAATCCATATATACCAGCGCCTATGCCTACTCGGGCTTTCGAGCCATCTGCGTGATGTGTGCTAAGTGCTGAAGCTTAGTTACTGATGCGCACATTGTTGAGAGAGCGGCTCTCGACACCAAAGCAACGTTTGCAGTTGATGGGATCCTGCGTTACTTAGGACAAGGTTCAGCATGCCTTTTCTAGCTAAGCTTGGCATCCAAGACAAGGCCAAGATACTTAACGTCGCTGACCAATTTAATAGCAACCCCGCCCATGCTGATCTCCCTCATTCCTAGTAAGACTCTTTTCCTGATAAAGGGAATAGAGGCTGTTTTTGACTGGTTTATATCCAAACTCACCCCAGCATACCATCTTTTT
The DNA here is from genome assembly GCA_037575425.1 of Anastrepha fraterculus. Taxonomy (NCBI): domain Eukaryota; kingdom Metazoa; phylum Arthropoda; class Insecta; order Diptera; family Tephritidae; genus Anastrepha; species Anastrepha fraterculus. The sequence continues at coordinate 136,010 of JAYXIM010041520.1, read as the reverse complement.
ATCAGCTTTAAAACTCTTTGCAAAGAGTGTTCTCCTTGACAGCTTATTCCGTTGTTTGTCAGCAAGTAGAGCAGGTCGTCTACTACTAGGCTCCACAGGAGGAGTAATAAGACCACTCATGCTGACACCACTTATTTCTTTTAGCTGGATGGTATTGTTGTTGTTGCTGTAGCAGCACAAACATTCGCCATACATGGACGGGGAATGCTGCTGGAGTGACAGTCCTTGGCCGCATATAAATCCGGGTCGTTCCGGTAACGTAGAACCAACTGTCATGGGAACGTGGATAGTATTATCTGCTGTTGTGGTCCCAGCTAACCTTGTCAATAGCAGGAATTCTACGCACCCCTGAGTGAAAAGAGTTGCCGAAAGCTCCTTCGATATCGAGGAAGACACAGCTAACTTTTTTCTCACAGGTAAACGCACTCTGGATCTCCGTAGACAGCTGATACAATGCAGTGGAGCTTACTGCCCCGTATGCAATCTGGTTTTGATGGAGAGGTGTTAATCAGGATAATGGACTTTGCCAGAGAATAGTCCATTTTTTCCTATTTTTGGTATGAAAACCACTTGTGCTCTTCTCCAATCTTATGGCATGAATGCTGTCTTGCATTATTCCAGCTAAATGTGGTGTGATTTACTCGCCGTCTTGGCGTGGTACTGCAGGTGCACCAATTTCATAGATATTAGTTAGTTTCTGACGCACAGGAGCTGCGTGCCTATCAAATTTTAACTCTTGTATTATTTTCCCTATTAATTTACGCCTAACTGTACATGTAAAGAGTGATTAAAAACGAATGCATTTTATTTCTCTTGTCACTTAATTTCTTAGCGTACTGACAGAAGTTATGTTGCACGACCAAATCAATGTCAAAGAGAACTTCCTGTCAGCCTCTAACTAATATTACTTTTAAAATAAAGTAGTTTTGCGAAAAGTAAATAAATAATTTATGCTACTTTTTATTAGAAATGGGTACCATTTAAAATTAATGTGCGCTTAAAAATTCTAAAACAACGAGAGGCGGTAATGAACAGCGAATTTGTGCTGGAAAGCATAAAATGTAATATGAATTTCTGCGCCACGTTGGAAATGCTTATACACGCCACTTTCCAACTAATTTAATTTCCTTTTAATGTGCAATAAATAATGAAATAAAACAAGTGGCAACTACCCCACATACATTTAGATATATATGTGCGTGTGTGTGTGTGTGTATGCCTTCATGCAGTTTTCCATCTCGTGCTGCCGCTGCTGCTGCTTTACAGCAAACTGGTAGTTGGCACTTTTACTTTGAGCTTTGAGTGGAGTTGGAAGTTGGCGAAACTGGCGCATAGCGGAGCGTAGCGGAGAAGCAACTTAATCTCGCTTAATTTAATAAAACATGCGCACAACTATTGCAACAAAATATAATTGCCACACAGTCACACAAATGCTTAAGTGTACATACATACATGCATGCGTTTATGTGTGTGTGTGCAAGAGTGCATGTGCATGCCATTAAGCCACGCTCATTATCCTTAGAGAGACAGCAAGTGGAAGGCTTCGCACACTAAGCATCTCTCAACTATCTTTCCGTTCGCCTGCCTTCCGCCTCGCGCCGCTCCACTGCGCGCCATAGTAGTTAAGTCAGTTTAGTTCATAGCTGCAATTTACGCTTTTAAGCTGTCGCCGCCGAAAACTACTAACGACAAAACTTATAATTGCATAAATGTGCGCGCACACGTTCACACACACACAGCCGCATATGCTTATTTGAATCTATTTTAGTGCTTACACGCATTTGTAGTACTACCTGCGCTCAGCAGCAGCAGCAGCAGCAGAGATACATTTATTTATTGCATACAAACAAAGTTTCTGCTGCTGTTGCCGCCGCTGCTGCTGCTGCTGCGTTTTGTCGCTTCCTGCCCGGAGAATACTTCAAGTGTCAAGTGTTCAGACTTTTGCCGTGTGAAATCTGAAACATACTTATATAACTATTATTTTAAATATGGATGTATGTGTGCGTGTGTGTGTTCAAATGCGTTTGCAAAGGTTGCAGCATGAAAAGTGGCTATGGGGTTGGCGCGCGGGTTTTCACAGCATATGGCTGCCGGAAATGAGGCATAAATCAAATAAAAAATAAAAAAATGGAAAAAAATATGCGCAATCACTTACAAAAGTGACTCAGAGTATTGTAGGAAAATTACCCAATAGGGCATACCTAATTTAAAGTGCAGCTACTATTGGGTTTCACAGACTAGAGAGTTTTAAATAACAGGGCGTAAGGCTTCGCAGCGCTGCAGGCCTGCTAACCACTTTGAACATAAAATCCTAAGAGGGATATTTGGACCAGTAAAGGAAGCTGATGTATATAGAGCCGATACAGAATCAGATACAATGAAGATATCGAACAGCTGATATCAGGTCAAAACTTTGTGTGTTTCGCTAGATCTCAGCGGTTGAGCTGGTTTGGACAACTACTCAGGACGGACGGCAGCATAATTACAAAAGAGAAAATTTCTGTGATTTTTATAATTTTTTAAAAGTGTCACACTTTGAATAGTGGCCATTTTTGTTACATGAAATACCGTCAGCAAAAAAAAAAATTAAAAATCAACGCGATTTTTGAGCTACTTAAAACTTCCACTTTACTGTAACAAACTTTAATGGGATATAAAACTGCAATTTTTCTAAAAATTTCTAAAAAAAGAAAATTGTGAAATTGAAAATTGGAAAAGTTTGACTCAGGATGGACGACAGCAGAATTATGAAAAAGGCCTTCAACTCTCTTGTTATGGGCAGTAAAAAGCGTGGAAGGCAACCAAGAGGAAGGGCGGACGATGTTGGTGCAGACTTATCTCTCACAATTGCTAGGAGAAGCGACGCACTCAACCGAATAGTATAGAGCGCGATTATGAAGGCAGCACTGGCTCACCGTGAGTTGTACCCGCGATGACGACGATGTTAATGACGATGTTGATTACTGTTAGGTTAGCTCAAAGTTCAATGCCGACCGTGATCGTGAAAAATCAAGTTGCAGAATAAGCTTTTCCAAGAAAATTTCTGTGATCTGAAAAAGTTTGTATAATTTGTAAAAAATTTCACACTTTGAATTATGGATATTTTTATTACATGAAACAACGTCAGCAAAAACAACATTTTAAAATCAATGTGATTTTTCAGCTACTTGAGACTTGCACTTTATTATTATTATTGATTAAAATTTAATAGATAATAAAACTGCATACCTGAAATTTTTCTACAAGTTTCTTGATTGTTTTTAATTCACACAAAATATGAAACTTGCATTTACTTTATTAAAACAAAATTTAGTCGGCTTCCTTTACAATTCTAGTCTGAAAAAAAAACAATTTTACACCTATTAATTGTTATGATTTGCGTGAACTCAAAAAGCGAAACTTATAAAAAAAGCCCACCCTTTTTTACTTTTTCGCCACCTCAGTGGCGAGTAGACCCAAGATATGATGGAGGTGGTGACATACATACATATCTCGACTTGTCAAATGAATATGAGGGCTACCGAACTGATCCATAATGATGGAATGGATTTTTAGTATCAATGTCAACATAACAAAACATAACATAACATAATACAACATAACATAACATAACATAACATAACATAACATAACATAACATAACATAACATAACATAACATAACATAACATAACATAACATAACATAACATAACATAACATAACATAACATAACATAACATAACATAACATAACATAACATAACATAACATAACATAACATAACATAACATAACATAACATAACATAACATAACATAACATAACATAACATAACATAACATAACATAACATAACATAACATAACATAACATAACATAACATAACATAACATAACATAACATAACATAACATAACATAACATAACATAACATAACATAACATAACATAACATAACATAACATAACATAACATAACATAACATAACATAACATAACATAACATAACATAACATAACATAACATAACATAACATAACATAACATAACATAACATAACATAACATAACATAACATAACATAATATAACATAACATAACATAACATAACATAACATAACATAACATAACATAACATAACATAACAAAACATAACATAACATAACATAACATAACATAACATAACATAACATAACATAACATAACATAACATAACATAACATAACATAACATAACATAACATAACATAACATAACATAACATAACATAACATAACATAACATAACATAACATAACATAACATAACATAACATAACATAACATAACATAACATAACATAACATAACATAACATAACATAACATAACATAACATAACATAACATAACATAACATAACATAACATAACATAACATAACATAACATAACATAACATAACATAACATAACATAACATAACATAACATAACATAACATAACATAACATAACATAACATAACATAACATAACATAACATAACATAACATAACATAACATAACATAACATAACATAACATAACATAACATAACATAACATAACATAACATAACATAACATAACATAACATAACATAACATAACATAACATAACATAACATAACATAACATAACATAACATAACATAACATAACATAACATAACATAACATAACATAACATAACATAACATAACATAACATAACATAACATAACATAACATAACATAACATAACATAACATAACATAACATAACATAACATAACATAACATAACATAACATAACATAACATAACATAACATAACATAACATAACATAACATAACATAACATAACATAACATAACATAAAATAACATAAAATAACATAACATAACATAACATAACATAACATAACATAACATAACATAACATAACATAACATAGCATAACATAACATAACATAGCATAACATAACACAACATAACATAACATAACATAACATAACATAACATAACATAACATAACATAACATAACATAACATAACATAACATAACATAACATAACATAACATAACATAACATAACATAACATAACATAACATAACATAACATAACATAACATAACATAACATAACATAACATAACATAACATAACATAACATAACATAACATAACATAACATAACATAACATAACATAACATAACATAACATAACATAACATAACATAACATAACATAACATAACATAACATAACATAACATAACATAACATAACATAACATAACATAACATGTGATTTTGCGGCATTTAAACATAGATATTTACATATATTACACACATACATATATATGCTCACTCAAGTAAGAGAAAGCTAGATGTCGAACGTTGCCGAACGCGGGCGCCGATTGTGCCTTTTTGTCGTTCGTTCCGCGCTCTCGCTTGCAGTTCAAGCAAGGTAACGCCGCATGAGCATAATAACGCCGCATTTTTGTTGCGTGCAGCCGGCTACATCAAATTATAAGTCGTTATCATGTCAAAACACATCATTCACAAACATTCTGACTCTTAACTCTCTATAGGAATTGTCGTAAAATATGGTATTCAAAAAATTAGGTTTTTGTTAGTATGGAGCATTCGTTGGATAAAAATAATGCATGATCCTCTTAAACATCCCCGTAGCTGGATGCCATTCATTTAGACTGGTTTTAAAATTTAATTATACTCTAAGGGATTGTTGTGAGTTGATAGAATAGAGTATGTGAGTTCAGAATATGAGCTTCAAAGTTTTCAGTAAGAACCGTAACCTCCTGACGCTGGGCTGGGTTAGTACCTACGGATATATTGAGAATTATACGATATACATAACTACAATCTGCGAGAAAAGTATAGCTCCTCAACATTTTCACAAATTTTGACTATGTTGTAATTTATTTTTAATTTAAACTATTATTTTTATATACTAAATAATTTAGCTAGACGATGAACATCACTAGGTGCCGCCTTCGACAGCCTGGGGCAGTGCGCCAATCTAAGCCCAATCAATCTCCTCCATTAAATCAACAGCTCTGGGTGGCTGTAGATATCTGACTGTTGGAGGTCTCATAATGGTATCAAAACATCGATTTAGTGCTACTTGAGGAGTGACAGACTGGCACTTCAAGCATTTCACCTACCTACCTATGATGAGGACAATATTAATCCAGGTTTAAAACTTTGTACAGAACAAATTTTCAATAAAATTTTATAATTTTTAATGAGAATTCAAAAAAAATATTGGGTACGCAGCCTTCAGGCCCATTACATTCTAATATAATAAAGAAGTGGATCGGAATTTTCTTTAGTTTTTGATCATTTTATGCCCTGACTTACTCCTAGTTGCGTATTTTCTCCATAAAAAAAAATTTCGTGAATTTGTTAAATGGAGAAAATGTGCCGTGCCGTCAAAGAAAAAAATTATAAAAAGTCAACAGCACTTCACTCAATTGACTTTAAACTTATAAAACTGCGTACTTACAAAATTTTTTAAATTTTAATTTTGAAGTAAAGTAAATTATTTCTAATGTTTTTTTAATTGGAATTTGGAATTATATGGTTTTTTGTTAGATTGCGTACTAAATTTTTTTTATTCAAGTTTTGAAATCTTGATAAAATTTAGCAGAATTTTTCTAATTTTTTTATAAACTTGAAAATTTTGTTATATGGTTTTTTGTTAAATAATCGCCTATAAAATAGATACACAATTGGCGCTTGCCCCATTTATTGGTTATTTGGCCGGACTCCTCCACCAATTTGTGGTGTTACCTGCGATGTTTTTTCTACAGATTTATACCCCTCTCGAGCGACAGATGGTTTTTTATGAAGAGTTTTTTCATAGCAGAAATACACTCGGAAGTTTGTCAGTGCCCGCTAACGAACTATGATTTTTTTATAAAAAAAGTAATGAACATTAAAAAGAGAAAAATATATTAAGAAATGTTCGGGGAATAAATATACATATAAGTACATATATAGAAGAACAGTTTACTCTCTTCCAACTGACCCCTGCTTTATGCGGACACTTTTTTCAGTACATAGCACAAATCATTCACCTATTATTGATTTTTTTTTTTTTGCTTTTTTTCACAAGTTGATAATTTTTTCAGCCCCTTCGGTATCCACTTATTTGAGAGTACACTGTATATAATAATCCTCTAACTGATTTTCTTCGATAAAGGGCTGCAAAAGTTCGGTGCTCATTGATCATATTGGCCACCAGTGGCGGTCAAGGTATTTGATGAGTTATTTTCAAAATCAAATTTTACGATTCACGAGCGTCTTAGGACTGCAAAACGTTCCATGGTTAAAACTGTACTGGGTAGACGTTTCTTAAATGCTGTAGGAGAGGAAAGGCAGGCAAAAATTCTCAGAGTTCCCATGCATTAAGTGCGAATGGAACACCCGGTACTTTGGGTGTAAGGCTACATATTTTGCTAAATTCAAACCTTCAACCACACAAAAATGTGAAAGGGATTGAAACGCTTTTACAACTGTCGATAAAAGAGATCGTGGAAATTATAAAACAAAAAAAAAAAAAAAAATTTAATTTAAAAAAAATTAGTTTAATTAAAAAAAAAAAACAATAAAAAAAAATTAATTTTTTTTTATAGAAGTATAGCTCAATCTACAAAATAATTTTTTTTAAATAATTTTTTTTAATACATTTTTTTTTTTAATTAATTTTGTTTATATACTATAATTTTTTTTAATTAATTTTTTTTTATAAAATTATTATTTTTTTAATTAATTTTCTTTATATAATTTTTTTTTAAATTAATTTTTTTATATTAAATTTTTTTTTAATTAATTTTTTAGTGAAGCGATGACTTATAAGTTTGGGGTTGTTTATAAAACACTTCCATTAATATATTTTCTTTCATATTTTATTACTTATTTATATTTTAATACATTTTATTCATCCACTAAAATATTCCTATCGACCCTCTCCACCCTTGGCAAAAATTTACTCATCTTACACTCGCCTGGCATTGTGTCATTAAAGTGTGAAATCTTAGCGCTACAGCTTAGTTGCGTTCCCTTTCAACCCTTGATTTCATCACTTCAACTATCCGATCAGACACACAAACACACATGCGAAGGTAGCTTCATACCTCAGCTACACTTCGATTCACACCCATCCGCAGAGTGCCTATTTCTCCAGTCGGAAAGTCACTTAATGCATTCATTTACTAAATTGCCATTGTTGGGTGCATAAAAGGGCGAATGCTTGACTTTGGCTGGCAATAAAAAAACTTTTCAAATAAATAATAATTCTAATCATATTGTTGGAAAGTGAGTTTGAAGTGCGAAAACTGGTTACGCCTGCCAGTGTGGCGCTAATAAGCTGGTGCGCCTATAAGTATGTTTGTATATGCAATACAAATGCATGTAAATTACCTTAAAGAAAGAGAACTGCCAATTGCAATGCATACATTCAGGAGGGCGTGAATTTGATTTACTACTTACTTTTGCATATGTAAAAAGTAGACTTTCAGACTTGAGTGCAACCCTTGCTGATTTATTTATTTCCTTTTGCAAGCGACTAAAGTGTGTTGGGTACTTCCTGCCTGTCGCAAGGGATAGAGGTAAAATTTAAAAATGGGAAAGCTATTTAAATTTCTTGCAGTCTTAAGAAAACTATTTCTCAGATATTTGTAGTAATTCTTCACTAGTAAATCTTACTCAGGTAAAGAAGGTCAGTATAGCTTTCGACTCCTCCCTCCCTTCTTCTTCTTCTTGATTGTCGCGATAAACGTTTATGCGATTTCGACCGAGTATAACAAGGCGCACCAGTCGTGTTTTTCTCGTACTAACTGACGTTCAACACACCAAGTGAAGGCAAGTCCTTCCCCACTTGACCTTTCCAACGTAGAGGAGGCCTTCCTTTCCCTCTGCTACCACGTGAACCCGCCTACGTAGCCGTGGTCCTAAAGCTCATACAGCTCATCGTACCATCGCCTGCGACATTCGCCGTTGCTAAAGAGCCATAATCCAAAAATCTTCCGCAGAATCTTTATCTCAAACACTCCTCGTTGAAGGTTGCCATCTTCCAAGCTTCTGCGCCATTCGATAGGACGGGCATGATGAGAGCCTTATAAAGTGTTAGTCTTGCTCGTCGAAAGAAGACTGCAAATCTATGTCCGGCAAAAAATGGGGACTTAAACAGCAGGTCGTGCTTTGGATGTAGAACTTCGTGGCTCTGCCAATTCTAACGTACGGATGCCTGGTTTGGTGGGAGGCTATTGGGAAGGGCTTTAATATCACTAAACTGGTAAGGCTGCATGTACTGGCATCACAGGAGTATGAAGAACGTGCCCCAGTGCTGCCCTAAATATCGTTTTGCTCTTACTTTCCATCGACTTTTATGTTATATCCATCGCTGCTCAATGTACAATTACCTTCAAGAAGGTTGGTGTCTGGAGGCATTTTTAGGCAGTTAACACCGCATTTCTCTGAGCTTCGTACAAGTTTATCTACCCACAAACTGGAGTTTGAGGGTCGTGTCACGGTAATCTTTCTAAGTAGGCAGGACGACAAGACTGGAATGAAGGGAAATCCGCATTGAAGCTGGTACCTCGGTCTTCACTTAAAGCTCTAAGTTGGACTTGTCAGTCGGAGCAGAGGTTTCTCTAAATCAGGTAGTTTATACATTTCCTAAAAACTGCCCAATACTGCAAGTGTTTTTCAAGCAGAAGTCTTTCCAATCCTCCAGGCACGCAAAATGCTTGGGGAACGTGAAAGCGAGGAAGATATTAACATTATTTGATAATTTGTTATCTGTCATGTCCGACCGACTTTCGCAAATCCTCCTGTCATTAAGCAGATAGGACTGTAGGCAGCAGGCTGAACTGAAACTGGGCCTCTTTCTATGGGCGAAGCACATGGAAAAGGTAGGCATCTCAGACAGTGTACTCTGCCCGGCTTGTGAAGGGGCGGATGAGACAGCGGACCTCTCTCGGTGCATCTGCTCCGCCTTCGCTCGAATCAGGCTTGAGGTCTTTGGCACTGATGTGCTACGAATCCACCACCTTGACTGCTTGGCTTCACAAGATCTCCTCAGATTCCTTCGGAGGTCAGGTAGATTGAAAGAAAATTAAAAACAGAACGCGAGTGTTGTACAATAGGCTTCATATTATAGTAGTGTTTTACTTTAGTTGTCCCGTCAAAAAAACGTAAGACCCAAGCATTTTTCCGATAGTTAAACTACGATCAAAGCTCTGATGACGCCATGGTGCAGATCCAAACTGGAAAGCTCTTGTCAGATAAAATCTCTTGCGTGTGCAGGTAACATTTCTCTGTTTTGGGTTCCAAGACTTCAAAACACAGAGCGAAATGAAATTGCTCATTAGCTTGCCAGGAAGTGAGCTGAAGTGGTCTCAGAGACTTCCCACCCGCTGATCGGCATCCCCCTGACTATTTTCAAGGGACATGGCACAACTTATTTCTCAGAAAGGAGCAGAAGAGATGGAGCTCCTTTTCTTCATGTGCTATTTCTAAAACATATTGGCCTCGGTATAATAGATGCTAGACTTAGGACAAGTTCTGGACTCAGGGCTCCACGCCATTCAATTTCCAAACTCGTAGCAGGACGAGCAGCAAAGTAAACTCCCGTTGCAGAAACGGTGGGAATCTTTCAGGAGACTGTTCAGGAATTTCTCTGTAAGGTCACTGGGTGCTCCTTTCTCCGATAGCTTGGAGCAGGGCGTCAACTTAAATATTACGCCAATCTTCTCCTCGCTGTAGATATCTGCCTGTTGGATGTCTCATAATAGTATCAAAACGTGGCTTTAGTGCTACCTAGGGTGCCCCAGACTCCAAACTTTTCCCCTACCTACCTAACTAGGTGCTAATTTTCCGAAAATTTTAGAATTTTTTAATAAAAGGTTAACTAAAATTACATGGAGAGATTATCTTATTTCCTCTTTTCCTTCTATACATTTTTTAAATACCATTTGTTTTGCCTTTCTTCATGCTTTTTATCCTACTTGCTTCTGTGGTTATCATCTATTGAGCCGAGTGCAAAGAGTGCAGCCTTTGAAACTGTACTTTACAGCCTCAAAAAACTTAGTCGTATGTAAATCGGGTGTGCAAGTAGTAACGGCACAGCAAAAGCAACAAAAAAATGTATTTGCATTTACCCATTTATGGAGGTGACAGTTGATCCAACGTAGAAATTAACAAACGAACCAGCATCACTCAAGCGCAATCCAGTTAGTTGTAACTGGCCAAATGCCAAATGCCACACACAGGGGCAATCAGTTTAAAAAGTGGTTAGGCTAAATTAAAATGCGCCAAATGAGCACCCAGTGAGTAACAAAGCATTTAAAATGTCTACAAAAGCACATGAAAGGCTTGCTTCATGCTTGGGGCGTACTTTTTTATGAGAAACTAATGAATTTTTCTGCCGGCAAATAGACTTCATTCGACAATGAAGTTAACATTGTCAGGATCATCCGATTTACGCGAAAATATTTTCATAGTTTTACGCATGAAGAAGTGATCATTTTTATAGTTCAAGAACTTGACCAACTCGTTTTCATAAGCATCAGTTTTTCATCTTGGTAAATAAAAAGGAAAAGGTGGTATTCATAGAGCAGCTGAGAGCTGAAGGATGGTTCCATATGTAGAAGTCCACGCAAGTTGGGAAAGTTGCTGATCGCCATTCACTTGGGAGTAGCCAGAACGATTCTTTTGCATATGGTTAAAGCAGCTCGCAACTTCCGGCATTATCGCAAGTATCCTCTGGGTAGCTTCCGAACACCCGTTCGGGAGTCAGCCAACGTGATAAGGCGAAGCATTCCAGGATAGCAAGTTGAGCGCTGGGTTTCAGACCCATATCAAAGCCCGATTTTTTAGCATCTCGCTCATTTGCACCCACGCCCCGGTGGAAGAAAAGGACAATGCGACCTCAGAGTCTTTCTATGAGCGCTGGCCCCACCACGACATACAAATCGTGTTTGGCAATTTCAACCCCAGGTTGGGCAAGTAGGGAATTTTTGGTCCCACAGTCGGAAAATTCAGCCTGCACAACGAAACATCTGATAACGGGCAGAGGCTGATCGACTTCACCGGGGCCCGAAACATGGTAGTTTGCAGCACCAGATTCCAGCATAAGAATCATGTTGGGAAAGATCTAAGACACGCTTCTAGTGTTTTACATGTACCTACGATCCGAGACCCAACATCGACTCGGATCATTACCTTGTTGCAGCCAAACGCACACGCCTCCGGGCAGCAAACATCGTACATCTACCTACGCAAAGAATGTGCGACATCGAAAAGCTGCAATCTCAACAGACCATCAGAAGTTTCGCCACTCGACTCTCACTCCTACTCTCAGAGAGTGCTGCCCAACAAACCGGCATGGACGAGCAACGAATGTCACGCTGCCGCAGAAAGCAAAGACGTTGCCTATAGAGCCATGCTGGAAAACAGCCATGAAAGGAGAGTCGAGACACACCATCTTTTCGTCAAGTCGTCTGTACTCGACAGTACGAAAAGGAGTTTCCTATATGCCGCGATGTTTGAATTTGGTATCCCCGCAAAACTTATACGGCTATGCAAGATGATGTTGCTCAATACCAGCAGTGTCGTCAGAATTGCGAAGGACCTCTTCGAGCCATTTGATACCAAACAATGTCTCAGAGAGGATGGCTCGCTGTCGCGTAACTTCTTTAGTCTAACATTGACATCGTCGGCCTTAACAATCGCGCTGTTAGGTCCGTATTTTCCAACTTGGATAAAGAGGCAAAGCGAATGGGTATGATGGTGCACGAGGAAACAGGAAGTACCTCCTGTCTTCAAACAAAAAGTCGGCACATATCGGCATCCATGTCACTGTTGACAGTTATAACTTCGAGGTTGTACAGGACTTCGGTTATTTAGGAAGCAATCTGTGTTAATAGATAACAATGTCAGCCTTGGAATCCAACGTAGAATCTCTCTTGCCAACAAGTGCTACTTTGGACTAAGTAGGCCACTGAGTAGTAAAGTCCTCTATCGACGAAAGAAAACTAGCACTCTACAGGGCTCCCATCATGCCCATCCTAACGTATGGCGTGAAGTGTGGGCGATGACAACATCCGATGAAGCGCCGCGTTTGAGTGTTTGAGAGAAAGATTCTGCGGAAAAGTTTTGAGCTTTGCACGTTGACGATGGCGAGTATCGCAGGCGATGGAACGATAAGCTCCGTTAGCTGAGTTATGTTGTCCGAGAGGATACAAACCAACACCGTTATTCGATAAAGGAGTCAAGGGGTGCTCTCCCAATAACCTTGGTCTCCTCCTAGAAAAGGCTGGACAATTACAAAAGAAATGTTCTACTGTTTCTTCCCCTTCCTGATTTTTATAACTTCTGTAGTATTCATAAGAAAATACTTCTAGCCTAAAAGAGGGCCTACCTAACAGCCAGTAACCGGTGACACAAGCCACGACCTTCGAGATGTTCTCTCTTGAGGGGTTAAGCAACTCTCCTGATCTTCTTTTATCGATTTGAGGCCAAATTAGCCTGGTTGTAACACAAGTATTTTAGCCTCTCCATGACCTATTGGCCTCCTAGAGAATATTATTTTTTATCGTTCATTTGGAGGTTCCCATATGAACTCGAATATTGCCTCTGTTTTCAAGCAGTGGAAGATTAGTACCCTTTCTGGTTAGCTCATCGGCCCTCCAATTTCCTTCAATATCTCTATGTGCCGGAAGCCATATAATTCTGACTTTGAAGACGGTGCTGCCAAGCATTCCAGAGCAACCCTCGATCTTAGTATAACTGCCTCTATTGAGTTGGTAGCCACCTGGCTGTCCGAGAAGATATTTCTCGTAGTTTTTGTTATGGCGTGTGTGTAAAGGTATACATTTCCCTCCTTTAAGACTTCTGCTTGGTGGACACCATCGTAGTCCGGTAGTCGAACAGATCATTTTAAACCCAATTCTATTGAAAAAATTCCATAACCTACTATATTTTCTAGCTTGAATCCATCTGTGCTGAAATTTGTTTCCCCTCTTCTCCATGGTCTTTGAGTTTGCCACTCTCTTTTCGACGGGATGTTAGTCTGAAAGAGGCTGTTGAAGGCGGGTTTAGGGAAAGCGTAGTTGTTTTCTTAATCTCAACTACTCATGGTATTTAGTATAGACGCTTGGCCTCGCCCCACCGGGTCTTCCATGGCGCTGTACTATTAAGTCTAATTGCTGAAATGGCGATCGCGCGTTTTCTTATCACATTTAAAGACCTAATACATGAAACAATTCAAATCAGCTGCTCTACAGCAATAACCTGTTCATTGTGGATTGGATTTAAGTGAGCTTTTCTAACGCTAAAAAAACATAATCGCTTTTCTGAATTTAAAAACTGAAATTTCGAAAAGGCGTTAACTAAATTTTTTAATAACACTTTTAAGAATTTTTTTTTTTTTTTTTTGAGGACTCTCATACCACCTGCAGTGCAATGGGTTGTATTTGCCAAGCCCACATTAACCCATCTCAACAAGCTGGTACTCGTAACCTTAAAATGTCACTTGCATAAGACACTCGCTTGTGGTTGGGTTGGAAAATGTAGCTCAAGCAAATAATAAAGAAAAAGATGCAAACAATCACGTGAAGAAATCTCAGTGCATTTATATATTGTTTAATTTAGCAACAATGCATTGGCAAAGACATTCACTTATAATTACAAGGTGACCCAAAGGTTTTTTTTTCTTTTTTGTTCAATAAAAATTTCTAATTGAATAATGCATCATTTTAGTAAAAACATAAGAACTTTTACTACTATTATAACAATTTATTTCTTCAAAATTGAAGTATCCAATATTTTATTAAAGCAACATTTTTGAATACTCACTACAAAACTATGTAGTGACATTTTTCTAAAACTGTTGACTCAAAAGTTTTAATTTTTTTTTTAATTTTAATTTTTTGTTTTTTAACAAAGTGAGAAACCTAGAGTTATTTCTGGCATTTCCTCTCGGATTTAAACTTCTGAGTATGCAGTTTTATGGCTTGAATTCTTATGTAATAAAGCGTAAGTGCAAGGTAGCTAAAAAATCGCGTTTGTGTTTGGAAATTTGTTTTTTGTCGGCGGTCTTTTGTATTTTTTCCATATAAAAAAATTTTGAGTATTCATTAAATGGAAGAAAATGCATAGCCCAGTCAATCAAAAATTATCAGAAATCAGCACGAATTTTTCGGTTTCTTCAAAATTTCATTACACAATTGAAATGGGATACAAAATTGATACTGAGTTACTATAATTTTTTTAAAACTTCCGACTAAACAGTTTGAAATTTTGACAAAAAATTTTTTTTTTTAATTTTACTAAAGTTCGAAAATTTGAGTTATTTGGTTTTTGTTGTTGTTGAAGTGGTTGAGTATTTCTACTGAAATACGCCTAATTAGCGACCAGCACGGTTTTACTACCACTGTCCTCGTGTGATGATGTCTTTTTTTTATTTTTTTATTTTTTTTCTAAGTCAGATCCATTATTTTGCTGTAAGAAAGGCTTTACGAAAGCGCGGAGCCATGTATGTTAAATTCTTCCATCTTCTTTCGGCTAAAGCAAAATAATGTGAGGCAATGTATGCTTTTATTGGATTGCGTGGGGTGGCGACTGCCATCGCTTTTGCTGTGTCTAGTATCGAACATTTTCCTGCTAGCTCATCTGCTATCTCATTACCCCGTATGTTCCTATGACCGGGAACCCATATCGGAGTAATTTGAAGCCAATGGCTAAGTAATTCTAGTTCCTCTCTATCTCAACTTGGATGAGATGGAGTTGGAGTCTACGCTGCGCCAACTTCCTTGTAGAGTTTTAGTGATTTGCATGTTTCTATAATGGCTAAAAGTTCTGCCTGGAACCCGCTGGCATAGTCAGGAAATCGAATTAACTGAGTTGAGTGGCTCCGAATGGATGCCAGCTCCCACACCACAGTTCATCTTAGAACCGTCAGTGTAGATTTCGATATCGTATCTTCCCATCACCTTCCCTTTGCCCCATTCGGCTCTCGGTGGAAAACGTACCGTAAAGTCTTCCTCGAAGTTAAGGTCAGGGACTGTGTAGTCTGATCTGTTTTTGTTGTAGTAAAAACTACTGATATATTATATTTTTATATTATAAAAAACAAATAACCGAAGCTTTGCAGTATACCGCACTGCTATTATTATAAACGCAGGTGTAAGTATCTCTATAGACTGCATGCAAATATCATAAATACTAAAATAAATACTTTTGTCACAAATCTTGGATGCCCCTATTAGCACTGGAAATATCACCTACGACAGCTTTACTTATAAACACACACTTCCCATGCAACGAATCGCCTAACAATTAAGTGAAAACTCGAATAGAAAAATCGAATTATGTCACTGATGATGTAGTCACTGAAACTAAGATAACTTGCGTAGCAAATACCAGGTGCAGACGGACTCTTCCCGGCTCAAATTCAACCCTCACTCAACTATATTATAGAGTGGTTAACTATTATATTCAAAGCTACTCTGAAGCTCAAATGCATTTCATCCTTATGGAGAGAAGTAAAAGTTGTCTTTATTCTTAAGGCAGGAAAAATCTCACATATAGCATCCAAGGATTTCATGCCAACGAGCCTATCTTCATTTTTACTAAAAACTTTAGAAAGAATCACAGAAGAGTATATTAAAGCTAACACCAACCGCACTCAGCTCAGTGTTTCGCACCATACTAAAGGAAAGTCGACAGAAACAGGACTTAACTCAATTCCTACAGACATTGAAAAGTTAATCTATAATAAGAAATACAGAATGGTAGCTTTTCTTGATATCGAGAACGGGTTTAATAAAATCCTACCGGACACCATAATAAAGACAGTAAATCGGTCAGTGAGGATCTCTGAGGCTCCGGATGAGTTCTTTAAAAACGTGCTCATGAGCAGATTTCTGATCGCCACCCTAGGAACCTCAAAGATGAGGAAAAAAGTCAGTAGAAGAACACTGCAAGGAGGTGCGCTTTCCTTTCTTCTCCGGGTGCTGGCAATAAACTTCTTGCTAAAGAACCAATGAGGAGAGAGGACAGCAAATCGTAGCCTATGCGGATTTTGTGAAATCATGCAAGATTTACTAAACATGGTTAAAAATTGGTCAAGAGCAAAGTAGTAAGACCAGCTCTAGAAAGCAAAAACATATCAATGCGACTACAAAACATGTACAAAGGATGGCCAGCTAGTCTTTGCGTCTGCTGTGCCATAAGGACTACTCTTACACAGGCACTAAATGTTATGTGCAACCTATTCTATGAAGCAAATCTTTCTCTGCATTCGACTATGAAGTCAGATATTAAGAAAATTTAGTAGTTTTGGAGAGTTAGCAAAACTTAATTGTTTCTTTTTCAGTTTTAAAGATATCAAGTTCAAGAAACCTTATAATCTTTGACCATCTCAAAATTATTTTTATGAACTGAAAATCGAACAAAATTTTCTATAAAAAATATATCAAACTTTTCAATCAGGGCGTCAAGCTGAATTTTATGAATTTTTCATCAATTAAAAAAAATTACAAAACACATTTATTTTTCTCTACATGGTGCACATTTACTTCCGTTTTTTTTTTCTAGCGCTGCACTACTTTAAGTTTGTATAATAATTTTATTGTTATGTAAACCTTTATAAAATAAAATAAAATAAAAAACTTCCGTTTTTGTGGACAGGTTAAAATAAAGTTTTCCATCACCCAAAAAATTTCATTTTTTAATTAAAAAAAAAATTTCTTGAACCAAAATATATTTGGATGATTAATTTTGAGCCACCTTGTATAAGTATTTGCAACAAAGTCCATGTATTTTTCCACCCTCTCTACACATCTCTCCGTTTTCTTTCCAATTGTTTGAATTTTAGTTTTTTCTTGTTGGTCTTGTTTTTGGTCGAATAGTTCATTTAGCTATTTTCGTGACACTTGTCATAGACCATCTGGCATTGGTATGTGTAATATTATATAGTATGTGTGAGTATACTCATATTAACAAAAGTATGCTAAATAAGTTGTAACTGTAAAAGCAGCAAACCGCAAAAATGAAATGTGAAAAAATAAAAAAAATATTTGCTATGGTGTGGCAAAGGAGCTTTTCAACGTAGGGTAGCCGAGTTGCTGACATCTAAAAATGGAAGTGTAAAGGCTGGTTAGAAAATTAAACCAGGAATGGGTATGAGTAGTGAATGAATTGTTGAAAATGAAATGGCCTTCACCATTGTTACAATTTCATTATCCCTCAAATGGTTAGCCAAGAAAGTAAGTGAGTGGGTAAATAGAATTTAGTTGAGGATTTTCGGCTGAATGCAAAAATAGCATTCAAGTGTGATACCTTTTCATGTGAAGTGGTGAGGTCATGGAAATGAATCATGAAAATTAAAAGTGGTCATTGACCAAATGTAGGCTAGCAAATGACACCCGACGTATAGTAGTTATTTTCATTAGAAACAATTTCACAAACTGACCCCATTGACCTTCACACTTACGTCAATGGATTGTTTGCCATGTCCCAGGTGCACGCATGAGCCCCTTCTGCAGTAGCTGTAAAGAGGATGATGAAATGGAAATATCTCAGCGTCTAACCTTAAGTTGTTCAACTTTCGTGGAGCTACAATTTAGACATTTTGAGTCACACGTTTTAATGCAACCTGAGGAGCTTTCAGGTTCGAATATCAGATATCTTTTCACATCAGCGCGCAGCATTTCCACGCCCACATTCCCTTCCTTTCTTTCCCCCAAAACATTTTTACGGATGGCTAGAAGTTGAGCGAAAGAGCTGTAGGGGTAGTATTCTGCGAGGAGCTCCCCATCAAGCTCATAGTTAGGCTTCCGGACCATAGTAGTGTTTTTCAAACGGAAGTAGCCGCAATCAAGGAAGCAGTGGATTGGTTTCTCCGTTCTGTAGTTACTGTAAATGATGTAAATATCTACTCCGAAACTCAAGCGGCAATTAAGATCTTTAGCTCATTGTTTTTACGTTCGAAGTAAGTTGGGGAAAGGCAGGCTGGGCGGAGGTGTATATTCCGAACATCTGGGGATATCCTTCAGTTTTCGGCTCCCCGACTACTGTAGCGTCTTTCAGGCTTAACTGATGGCAATAAAAAAACCCCACACACTGCTACAGTGTGATGCGATATTCGGAAATAATATCTACATTTTCACAGATAGGCAAGCGGCGATAAAATCCCTCACAAAACAGTCGACAACCCCAAAGTAGCCATGAAATGCCACACATCTCTTAACGAGATGGCTGAGTCATTTCACCTTAAGGTAACATGGGTTCCTGGCCATCGCGACATTGAGGGTAACTGTAGAGCCGATGAACTAGCGAGACTCGGTACTAAATTGACTGATGAGTACATAGATAATGGCATAGGGATACCCTTACAAACATGTAAGCTACTCATCCTTGAAGAAATTGTAAAGAAATCAAACGAAAGATAGCGTAATCAAGCCACCTGCAAAACCGCCCGTCAACTGTGGCCGACTCTAAATGCTAAACGCACAGAATCTCTGCTAATTCAAAATAAACACAGTCTTAGCACACTGATTTGAGTTATAAGGGGGCACTGCCTAATAGGTAGACACGCCCAAAGGATGGGTGTGCAAACACATGACTTCTATAGAAGTTGTCTAGATGAGGACGAGGAAGATACAATCCCGCACCTACTATGCCACTGTCCTGCTCTATCCAGACGCAGGTCTAGTATTCTGGGTGGACAATTTTTTAATGAGTTGGAAGATCTCAGTTCTACAGAAATAAGAGATATTTTAAAATTTTTGAGAAGCACACACTGGTTTTAGGAGTGATAGGGACAAGTTCCCCTCGCGGCATCACAATGGGCTATGAGCCTGAGTGTGTCCCACAGGACAACCGCTTCAACCTAACCTAACCTAAGTTGGGGAATACCTGACTTATCTCTCGATTGCATCTGAGTACTTCAATATTAGGCTCATTTGGGTTCACGTTCACAACGGTATAGAGGGACCCTGGAGACGGCTTCATCGCTAAATTAGAGAATTCAGGTTCGCTTGAGAGCCTGTAGTCTACTCCTGGAAAGATGGGTCTCGCGTCAACTCAGCGAGTGCTTAGCCAGTGAGTAACCATTCGAAGTCGGGAGATAAGTTAGGTCACGGGTAGGTGCAAGCCGCTTGGGGTAACTTCCAAGGTTACAAAAGCCATAGCTCTCCTTACCGGACATTGTCCGTCAGGTGTCCATGCG
The DNA here is from genome assembly GCA_037575425.1 of Anastrepha fraterculus. Classification (NCBI taxonomy): domain Eukaryota; kingdom Metazoa; phylum Arthropoda; class Insecta; order Diptera; family Tephritidae; genus Anastrepha; species Anastrepha fraterculus. The sequence continues at coordinate 115,799 of JAYXIM010041520.1, read as the reverse complement.
GTGAGACTTGGGATTGCTTCAAGTCCTTTCTGCAGAATCTGTCTGGAGGACGAGGTGGAGTCATCTCATCGCCTTCTTCTCAGTGCCCTGCTCGCGTCCGGCAAAGGCTTAAACAGACTGGGCTCTCACTTTTTTGCTACACCTGTGGATATTGCGGGTTCAAGTATCACGCAGCTGTTGAAATTCATCAGTAGTTTGAATACGAACGTAAATTGCCACTATTGGTTGTCAGTCTCTAATCCCAAGCCCCTTTTTCCTCTTCTTTCACCTATCTAGCGCCGTCCCTTCTCTTTTCCGCCTCCCTTCCCCCTGCATGGTTCACAACGGACAAATTTTAAATCTCCTCCAAGTGAGTCCCTCGCAAGGGCAGCCATTTAATCAAACCTATCTAACCTAACCATTGTTCTAAAGTCACTAAGGCGCAACGGTACTGAGGATTACTCGATACCAGAGAATTACTCTGCAGGGTACATTTGTAAGTATATATTTTTTAATATTTGTGTATGCAATGCATGGGCTTTGTTGGCAGTTAACTGAGTGCACGGATACTGAAAAAAAGTTGCAATATTCTTTGTTTGGCATGATAATGAAGAAAACCAGGAAAAATCAACATGGGCAGTGTTTAACGCAAAAGTTTATCTAGGTGTGGGTTCCTCACACTTACGTATGTACTTAGGTTTACAATCGTATTTGTAGGTTAAATGCTTGCGCTTGAAAGGTTGGTAGCTTGAGGTATTTAACGCCTCTTCTCAAAGAAGTTCGAAGTAGGTATCACAAAAAAGGATTTAATCAGTATTGGCTATATGCTTTTCTTTGTTATTTTAGTATACTAAAACCGCAATAAGACTTAGCATTTAAAGTAAACAGCTTAATTTGACATCTTAACATGGGTGGCCATTCACCTTTGTGTTAAATTAGCAAGGACCTATTTGCCATATTTTGCAACATAACATAACATAACATAACATAACTGTTAAAATGCGTCTTTCTTCTTCAAGAAGTAAAAGCGTAGTAAGTAAAACGTTTATTCAATATTGTGCATATATAGGTAAATAAGAAAAGCTTAACAAAAAGGAATTTATAATAACTAGAATACACGTTGACTATTTAAGAGTTGCCATCTCAACACTCCTCCTCAACGTGGATACTGTTTTACAAAAATTATTCAAAATTCATTAATTTCATGAAATTATAATGTTTGTTCCTGGCTAAATTCTTCGTTAAAATATCAGCCAGCATTTTGTCTGTAGGACAATATCTCAGCTCAACTTCCTTCCTCTGTACGGCTTCGCGAATGTGATGGAATTTGATGTCAATATGTTTGCTACGTTTATGATAAACAGGATTTTGCGCCAGTTTCATAGCGCCTTGGTTATCGATATACAGCTCTACAGGCTCGTTTTGACCAATTCCAAGTTCAACCAACAATCGCCTCATATATATAGCCTCTTTTGTTGCATCTGATGCAGCCATATATTCTGCCTCTGTGCTGCTGAGTGCAACCGTATGTTGCTTTCTCGACTCCCAAGATATTGGACAATCGCCGTAGAAAAACATGAACCCAGTATACGACTTCCGGTCCAACACGTCACCTCCCCAGTCAGCATCCACAAACCCTTTTATGGACTGCTCGCCTGCACGGAATTTCATTCTCATTTCTACAGTGCCAGCAAAATACTTAAGAATATGTTTCAGTTTGCAAAAATGCTCTACATGAGGGTTACAATTACGCTGCGCCATTTTTGACACTGAATGCAGTATATCAGGACGCGTTGTAATGGCCAGATACATAAGAGCACCAATAAGGGACTGATAATCCGTTTGATTTGCCTTCTCGCAATCATCTGCACAATCGACTTGATATCCCTTCTCTAATGGAACCGATACAGCTTTACAATTTTTCATACCATACTGTGACAACATTTCACGTATGTACTGTGCTTGACAAATAGTCATCTCGCCTGTTTCTCCATCGCGACTAAACTCAATTCCCAAAAAGTGTTGTAACATACCTTTATCGCTTACCTCGAATAGTTCTGCCAGTTGTAGTTTTATTTTAATCACCACTGCCTTGTCTCTGCACCCTATGATCAGGTCATCAACATACACCAGCACCAACGTAAGCTGCTCGTTGAAATTTGCCTTGTATAAGCAGGGCTCATTTTCGCATGCAGTAAAACCAATGCGCGTTAACACACCATCAAGCTTGCTATTCCACTCTTTGCCACTTTGCTTTAACCCATATATGGCCTTATGGAGTTTCAAAACTTTCTGCGATGACTCGCCCTCGACGAAATGTTGCGGTTGCTGCATGTAGATCGTGTCTTGAAGCTCACTATTTAAATATGCTGAATTCACATCTATTTGATGAAGATGCATTTCATGTTGCACTGCTAATGCCAACATAAGTCGAATAGTAGAATATCTTGCAACCGGTGAGAATACTTCTTTGTAATCAATTCCATAACGCTGATTACAACCTTTCGCCACAAGACGTGCTTTGTAGCGCACAATGTTGCCGTGTTCGTCTTTCTTTAATGCAAACACCCATTTACATGGAATGGCTGTGCCATCAGCTGGCAAATCTGTCACTGACCAGGTATTGTTTTTCTTAAGCGCGAAATATTCGTCTTCCATTGCTTTTTCCCATTTTCTACTATTTTTAGAAGTTAGCGCTTCTTCAACGGTTTGCGGTACCCCTTCTCCTACCATGCTGTATAATTCGTTGAATTGATCTTTCGGTCTGCTTACCTTGCACGTGCGCGGAAGTTTGGGTCTTCCTTGTTCGATTTTCACTTCTCTCTCTGCTTGCTCTTCGCTCATCTGATGCGCGCTTGAATCGCTATCGATGTCACTGTTTGGTGTATCATAAGCATCTTCATGCTTACTTTGCTGCAAAGTGTCTATCTCTTTCTCCCAATTCAGTAGCACTAAATCTACCCCTTCTTCAGGTTTGTCGCCATCAAAACATTTATTAAAAGCAGTTTCGTCAAACAAAACGTCTCGGTGCTCAATAACTTTATGACTCTTTTTATCATATAAGCGATAAGCTTTTGCTGTCGTTGAGTAACCAACCATAATGTACTGCCTACCTTTGGCCTCGAATTTGGACTTCTTATGTGACTTGTCTAATGCAACTGCAATAGAACCAAACGTGCGAAAGTGCTTTACAGTGGGCTTTTTGTTCCACCACACTTCGTACGGAGTTTTGTCTCCCAGCTTATTTGATGTGCATCTATTCCTGATATATGCTGCCGTATTTATAGCTTCAGCCCACAAACACTGAATAACACCAGCATGCACCATCATCGATCGCGCCATCTCGACCAGTGTGCGATTTGCGCGTTCCGCCACTCCATTTTGCTGCGGAGTATATGCCACTGTCAACTGCCTTGTTATACCGTATGTTTGAAGATATGCGTCGAATTCTGCATTGACGTACTCGCGACCGTTGTCAGACCTGATCGCCTTGATTTTATGTCCAGTTTGAAGTTCCACTTGTGCTTTAAATATCTTGAAATATTTAAAAACTTCATTCTTTGCTTTCATGAAGCACACAAAAATACGCCGTGATAAGTCATCAATGAAGGTAACGAAATATTTTGAGCCACCTACTGAATTAGTTCGGAAGGGTCCACACACATCTGAGTGTACAAGTTGTAGCAAATCCTTTGTTTTTGTACTAGACTCATCAGGAAACGGTAGTACATGAATTTTGCTTAGCATGCAAGTTCTGCAATTTCCTGTATCGCCACGACTGTTTACTTGCATATCGCGCACTATATTTCGACGGCTTAGTTCCCGCAAACTTTTGAAGTTTAGGTGTCCCATTCGGTTATGCCATGCTATGTCACTATTGCATGCTGCAAATGCTTTTTCTGCGCTATTTCTTAACACAAAAAGGCTATCTTTTCTATCGGCTTGTAAAAGTACTTCGCCTGATCTGTCGTTTATTGTGGCTTTGCTCGAGTCGAATATCACTGTATACCCTCTCTCTACAGCTTTGCTTACAGAAATAAAATTTGCTTGTAGTTCTGGTGAATACAACACATCTTTCATTTCGATTCCACGACGAATCACAATATCTCCTTTGCCTATTGCTTTTATATAGTTGTCTCCAGCAAGTGCAATCTGCTCGTCGTGTTTATCCAAACGCGTGAACATGCGGCGGTCGTTACACATATGTGATGTCGCGCCACTGTCGATATACCATGCTGTCTCTTTCCAACTTTTGACTTCAGCAGCACTCAGCATCGCTAGTCCTTTGTTCTTATTGTTCTGTTTCTTCTCACACTGATTTGCATAATGCCCCTTCTCACCACAAACGAAGCAATTTCCTTTGAACTCTTTTCGCTCCTTTTTGAAGTTGTTGCCGTACTTTTTCTTTTTCACGCTTTTCGCTGTAAACGCATGCTCACCTGTTGCTACTTCGCTCTCGTTGTTCTCATTTCGCCTTTTGCCTTCTTCCAGAACTTTCTGCTTCAAAATGGTGAAATTGGGTAGGGAGTCCCTTGTTTCAATAGCCACCACGAAGTTCTCGAACTCTTTGGGCAAACTGGATAAAAGCATAATGGAAAGCAACTCCTCCTGAATTTCTATACCCGTTTCAGCCAGCTTTTCTGAAATTTCTGTGAAATCATTAATATGTTGCACCACATTGCCATCTTGCGCCATGGTCAAATTCAGCAGTCTCTTGTAAAGCGAAACCTTTTGCAACGGCCCTTTCGGATGATGCACCTCCTGCAGTTTCACCCACGCATCTCTAGAAGATTTGCACCTCTTTACATGTGCCAATTGCGGCGACTTGACACATAACAAAATTGTTGCTAGCGCTTTTTCATCGTCGGCTTCAAACTTCAATTTGTCCTCTGCATTCTCATGGGTCAACTTCCCAGACACCATCTTCCAGTAGCCTCCATGGATGAGCACACTCCTCATCTGCACTTCCCAGGAATCATAGTTTCTGTCATCTAATTTGTCGATTTGAAGACTAGGTACACTCATCTTGAGTCCTTACCTCACAAAAATTTTTTTCTTCAAAAGCGCAAAATCGAAAGGCCCTGGGCCCATAACCTGTTAAAATGCGTCTTTCTTCTTCAAGAAGTAAAAGCGTAGTAAGTAAAACGTTTATTCAATATTGTGCATATATAGGTAAATAAGAAAAGCTTAACAAAAAGGAATTTATAATAACTAGAATACACGTTGACTATTTAAGAGTTGCCATCTCAACAATAACATAACATAACATAACATAACCTTTTTTGCGTGCAGATGATGCCAAAAAGGTGCTGGAGCTAGGACATCTCAAAGTAGGATGGGTAAGATGTCGAGTAACAGAAGTTACATCACCGAGACGGTGCTACAGATGCTGGGCATACGATCACGTAGCAACCGCGTGTAAAGAACCCGATCGCACCAAATTGTGCAGACGATGTGGAAAAGAAGGCCACCAAGCAGCAAGCTGCAAAAACAATGAAAAATGTGCGCTGTGTACCGGAGCACATGCAGCTGGCAGCGCAAAGTGCCCGCGCTACCAAGAGGCGGTGCGTCTTACAAAAACATGAAAGTTCTTCAGCTTAACGCAAACCATTGCCAAGCAGCTCAGGACCTGCTATGGCAGACTGTAGCAGAACAAAGCATTGACATAGTTCTACTTTCTGAACCATTTGAAAACATTGACACTCACAATTGGCTTGCTGATAGTAACATGGGAGCGGCGGTTTGGCTGGTGGGCAATAAAACTCCCCAGTGTAAAATGTCGACAGTCCGCAACGGATTTACATGGATAAAAACGGACGATGTGTTCTATGTCAGTTGCTATGCACCACCACGATGGTCTATACAGGAGTTCGAGCAAATGATGCTAGAGTTGGAACTTGAATTAAGGGGAAAGAGGCCGATCCTGCTTGCAGGAGACTTCAACGCTTGGTCAAGAACTTGGGGCAGTACACATACCAATCAGAGGGGTCGGCTGGTTGAGAACACCGTCGCAGCGCTCGACCTTGTTCTTCTGAACACTCCTGGCGTATATACGTACGACTGCAAAAAGGGAAACTCCATCATTGATCTTGCCTTTGCGGACCGACTAACTGCGAATACAACCATCTGGAGGTAGATAAGGCCATCCATTCGCATAGCGACCATCTGGCTATTATGATACAAACGTACAGCATAGTACGTAGATACAAAACGAGTGTCCGCAAATGGAAAAAATCAGCTTTCAACACTGAAACTTTTAAAAATGCTTGGGAAAGTGTTCGTATTGACGGAGTTAATGCAGAAATTCTGGCGGAACAAATTGCCTCTCAAATGGAAGCTTCCTGTGACGCAACCATGCCCAGGTGCGGAGTCGGTAGGCACAAACAAGCAGTCTACTGGTGGACCGATGAAATTGCATCAATCCGGAGGAAATGCCTAATGGCAAGAAGAAAGGCACAAAGAGCACGGCGCCGATCATCGTATGAAGATCTTTATGCATCCTATAAGGCTCGTAAACGCGATCTGAAGTTAGCAATCCAGCAAAGCAAAATCAGAAGTTTTAGAGAAATGGTAGACGCGGCAAATGTAGATCCATGGGGCTTAGCGTATAAAACTGTCATGCGGAAAGTGAAGGGACCGCAATCATCTCAACCAACGTGCCCACGGCTATTACAACAAGTGGTTGTAACGCTCTTTCCGCCGCAGAAAGACAGTGATAACTCAGCGGACAACTACGAGTTAGAGCCGAATATACCTTCAGTAACAACAGATGAAGTGCTAGGTACACTGAACCGCATTAAAGACAGAAAGGCCCCAGGACCAGATGGTATACCTAATGCTGCCTTTAAGACAGCCGTACAGACGAAACCACACCTTTTTGCGAGCTTGTACGAAAGTTGTCTTAGAGAGGGAACTTTCCCAAATAGATGGAAGATTCAACGACTTGTGCTGCTCCTCAAACCAGGAAAGCAACCTGATGAACCATCAGCGTACAGACCGCTGTGCATGCTCGATACGGTAGGAAAAGTATTCGAACGTATCATATGCGACCGACTACAAGCCTATCTCGAATGCCCATCTGGTCTATCGGACAATCAGTATGGTTTTCGAAGGGCGAGGTCAACGGTAGATGCAATCAGGACGGTGACAGACATTGCGCACGAAGCAATCAGCGGTGGGCACTTGCATATGAAGTACTGCGCTATCATCACATTGGACATCAAAAACGCGTTCAACTCTGCAAAGTGGAGCAATATTTTAATGTCTCTCAAAGAACTAAGAGTACCGGGTTATCTACTGTGCATAATCCGTAGCTACTTCACCAACAGAATTCTGCAATACGATACAGACGGTGGCCAAAAAACATATCAAATCACTGGCGGGGTCCCCCAAGGATCTGTCCTTGGTCCAACACTATGGAATGTCATGTACGACGGGGTCCTCAAACTAAAACTACCAGACGGTGCTACTATCGTAGGCTATGCAGATGATATTGCGCTTGTAGTTACGGATAGAAATATAGACCACCTGGAAGCAAAAAGCAATGACGCAGCAGCAAGGGTAAGGCTATGGTTGGCAAAATCCGGATTGGAATTGGCAGCCCAAAAAACCGAGGCGGTACTCATCAGTGGGCGGAGAAAAAAGGAGGAAATAAAAGTACGTATCGGCACCCATGAAATATCCTCTAAGGTGTCGATAAAGTATCTTGGCGTGATAATAGACAGGCGACTTAGCTACAAGCAGCACCTATCTGCAGTAAGCGCAAGAGCTGATGCCATCAATGGAGCGCTAACACGAATGTTGCCTAATATTGGTGGCCCGCAAGGCAGCAGAAGGCGTGTCTTATCGACAGTGGTAGACTCCGTACTTTTTTACGCTGCCCCGATATGGGCAGGAGCTAAATCGTCCAGCATACATTATGCAGCACAGGTACTTCGCCGAATTGCAATAAGGGTAGCTTGTGGCTACAGAACGGTCTCGAGAGACGCGATAGGCGTAATCGCGAGCAAACTACCAGCTGACATTCAGGCAAAGGAATTGAGCCGTCTCTATGGCAGGCGACGGGCTAAGCCGTCATTAGAAGAAAAAGCTGAAGAGAGACTTCATTCGATAGAAGAATGGCAAATCAGATGGGATTCGTCAACTAACGGACGTTGGACTCATAGGCTTATCTCGAATATTAGCCAATGGGTGACCAGGAAACACGGAGACGTTGACTATTATCTCACTCAAATACTGAGTGGCCACGGTTGTTTTTTGGAGTACCTCCATCGGTTTAATCTGGAGGACACCCCATTCTGCCCAAACTGCAACAACGCGATAGAAAATGCGGAACACGTATTCTTCTACTGCGATCGTTTCAGAGAGGAGCGCCTAACGCTTGAAGCATTTCTGGGTGGACAGCTGTGCCCGGAAAATCTGATCACCAAGATGCTCGCATCAAATGCTTGGTGGAATGCAGTGACAAATTTTGCAACAATGATAGGGCTATATCTTCAACGCGCAGAGTGGCAACGCAACATGCAGCGAAGAATTCACCAGCAGCTTTTGACCGGAGGTAGACTGCCTACGAACTAACGACAAATCACAGACGCCTGAGCTTAGTGCTCAAGACGGTATCAGACTACGACATGTCGGTAATACTTACGACACCTTTTCCGATGTTCCATTTGCTGCAGCACCACTTGTGATGTGAAAGCAATGGATATTATCGATAGCGTATAACCTCCATACGCCCATGAAAGAGGAACCTGGACGCAGGTACCTGTTGTGTCAATAGACATACACGCGGCTCCACCTTGACGTAATGTTACCACGGTCCCAGGGTGGAACTCAGCCGATAAGGAGGGTTGTTATAGTGTTAGTGGGAGCATGCCCCACATACCACTGGTGCGACGGCACCTGTGATGATGTTTCTGACATTTTGATTTTAACCTCCCTAAAAAAAAAAAAAAAAAAAAATATAGCAAATGGCCCATATGCTCAACGGCACCAAATTGGAAACTCATGACAAATGGCCTTCCAAATAAAAATGAGACTACTTAAATCAAATGTCAGCTCAGTACTGCTCTATGGATGCGAGAGCTGGCTTGTAACGTCATCAGCAACGATGAGTTTTATACAAGGTGCAACCTGCAGCCAATGGCCAACCATATACAATTACGAAAGTAGAGCTGGAAAGGCCGTACACTGCGAAAAGTTACAACAGACGTCTGTTGACAAGCTTCTGAGTGGAAATCCCAAGGAAGCCACAAGAGGGACCGACCTACGACTACAAATAGAGAGAAGATCGCTACAAATCGATGAATGTGGGGAATCATGAAACGCACTAAAATTCTTAGCCGAAACCAGGACCGGGATGCTTTATTAAGGCCTTTTTCTCCAATGCGAGATAGCGGAAGTGATGGCGATGATGACTGAGCATAGACTCAGTGGTTAATGGAAGACAAAAGAATCCATTCTGTATGGAATGTTTTTCTAAAATTGGAAAAAATATAGGTTTTCCAAAAATGTTAAACAAACAAATTCTATTTTTTTCCAAAAAACTTTTTTCAAAAACAAAATTTTTTAATTTTAATTTTTTTAATTTTGTTTTATCCTAAAAACTAAAATAAAAGTTTTAAAGTGTGATAAAGAACTGAATATATTTTACTTAAAAAAAAAATATATACCAAAATGTTCACTATTGAGTAAATCTCCAAGTTATAAATATTTAACTAATAAAGTTATCTCCAAAAGTTGTAAATATTAAAAAAAAATTTTAAGATTTAAGAAAAACCCGAAGACATTTCACCTTATAAAAATTCATCCAAGTAAAATTTTTTTTATCAAAATTTTTCAATTTACTTGTTATTGTACTCAAATCTGCAAATACACTTAATTTCCAATTACAATTTTGTTCCAAAAACAATTTTTTTTTACTAAAAAAATTCTAAAAAATTAGAAAAGGCTATTATAAGAGAGATATTTTTTTCTAATTTTTTACCAAAATTTTCAACCTTAAATAAATCTGAAAATTATCACTTTTATACTCATTTATTTTTTATTATACTCAAGTCTTGCAGTCCAATTTTCAGAAAAATTTAATGTCCTAAATACTTAGATCACTTGACATTAAATGGCTCATCTGTAAAGTGCGTATTCAGCAATAAATTTTATAAATTCGAATTATATACAATACTTATAGGTATGTTTATTAGAGAAATCATGCAACAATTGATTGCCTTGTAAAACATAAATTAAGAAAAAATGTAACTCCCCAAATGTTTCTTTCTTTTTTTAAAACTAAAAGAAATAATTTCTGAGACCGTCTCGAATAGACAATATTTGGAATTGGATCTGGAAAGTAACGATTTGCACAACCCTGGACTAGATTAATCGAACACAACTCGCCCGTTTGTTTGTGCATTTTTGCTTCTACTAATCCTGACCTACCTTGCAGGATACACTGATCAAATTGTTCGCTTGGATACTTTTTGGCCTTTGGCTGTGCGTTGTTGGCGTTGCTTTTAATACCACTGCCATCGGCGCATTTGTAACTGCTGCAATAAAATAATAAAGTGGCGATAATAAAGTCATCAACTGTCACCTTTGAACCAATTAACTTTGTAAAACAATGAAAAGAGTGAAGCTATTGAATTTCCACGCGTACCTGGCAAAAAAAAAACAATAAAATAAATTATCAAGTAGTGTTTTTACTACCAAACGGTCAGTGAAGATGAGAATTGATGGCGTTTTTGCTGTGAATACTTAGGGAGTTTATTGGGCTTCGTGTAAAGGTAAATTATTTTGTTTATCAGTAGTAAGTTTGCGACTATTGCAATATGGATTTTACAATATGGATATCAAATGCCTGGCTTTTTATATGCCTGACTTTTCATATGTCTGACTTGCAATATGATTGCGTATTCGTATGAAGTCACAAAATCGGCTGCTGTCACAATTGAAGTTTTCATCACGACTGGTATATTTCGATATTTTTACAGAGGCTCAAAAGCTCAAACCATTTCAGTTGAACAGAAAATTGCGAAAACTATACGATATGAAGAGTTACCAACTTTACACTGCTTGTATCTGTAAAACAGCTCATGACATTAACGTCAAAATTGGTCTAATGACAGTTCAATATATTGTTTATAAGCCATCAAAAGCATTTGCGTATCAGTTTTTTTGAATATTTTTTTCTGTGATGGAACTCAAACGTAATAGTGTGATTGCGTTATATTTGGCTGGAAAATCACAACCAGCCATTGTTTGTGAGCTCAGTCACCTCAAAGTGAATAAAATGTTTGTGTATCGCAGTATAAAACGTTACAATGATACTGGTAGCATTGCAAAACGCTATGGAGGTGGACCAAAAAAAAACCGCAACAACGCCAGAAATGGTTCGGAAAGTGAAGGCTCGACTTGAACGAAATCCACGTCGAAGTGGAAGAAAAATGGCCAGAGAACTGAAAATATCGCAAGACAGCATTCGACGCATATTGAAAAATGAGCTCAAGGTCAAGGCTAAGAGTTCCAAAAAGAACACGATCTTTCACCCCAACAAAAAAAAGTGCGGTGCGAAATAGCAAAGGAGTTGTTGCGCTTGCACGAACGTGGCGAATTTCCCCTCCGAAAGGTGAAGGCAAACCAAATAAAACGATAACGGAGAAGGGTCGCAGAGAAGATTTAACGTGTAATATTTGTCTTGGTTTCTAAGTTATATAAAATGAGTGGTAACGACATAAGAATAGTTTCAGAGGACCCCTCTATATCGTTAAAGCATATTTAACATCTTTCTCTTATTAACTACACATACCACATGTAATTTTTAGTAAATTTATTGATTAACAAACTTATATTTTCAAATAGTTGGCAACTCATTTCAAAAATATCTTTAAATAATAACCTTCAAATATATAATATTTAAAATAAGTTTTTAATAAAAAACAAATATTTAAAAAAGGTGACACCTCCTTTTAAAAAATGTCTCTGAATAAGTATTGTCAAATCTATTTCAAAAAAGTTTGTAATAAAAAATTTATATTTGGAAATCGTTGATAACTCTTAAAAAAATTTCTGAACAAACATTTTCAAATATATTTCAAATAAGTTTTTAATAAAAAAATTTATACTTTATATTTAATAAAGAAATTTATATTTTCAAATAGGTGGCAACTCTTTCCTAAAATATTTCTTAGTAAATATTGTTAAACATATTTTAAATTAAATATTAATTAATTTTGAAATAGGTGGGTCACTTTCCAAAAAAATAAAAACATTTCGAATATACATATTTCAAACAAATTTATGAATGAAAAAAATTGTACTTTGAAATAGGTGGAAACTATTGAAAAGTTTTTCGAAACAAAAATTTTCAAATATATTTCAATTTATGTTGAATAGTCAAAGAATAGTCAAATTATTATGTTTCAAATAACTCATAGAAACCAAATGTCGTCCATGTCATCCTCTTCAATTTTTGGAAACGATAACGCTCGCCCTTTACTGTAGCCGCGACTCCTCGCTCAATTTCGAAAAAAAATGGCCCGATGATGCCGCCAGACCAAAAACCGCCCCAAACAGTGACTCGTTGCTTCTCTACAGTAACGTGTGGATTTTCTGAGCCACAAATCCGACAATTTTGCTTATTGGAGTAGCCACCGAAGTGAAAATGAGCTTCATCAGAAAAGAAGAAGAAGACTCACCACTTTGGAAATAGGTTTTAATATTTCCCAATTTTGTTCAAGCGTATAGCGTCCCATTCTGTAAATGTCAAACCTTTAAGTAAATTATGAACTTATTTGACATGTCATTTGTGTTACCATTATCAAAAAAATGGGTCAAAAAGAAAACGCTATATGGCCCACCCTGTAGATGGCAATACTTTCCAAATATGTTTGCAAACAACAATCGGCAAATATATTTCAAATAACTCATTGATAAAAATCTTTATATTTTTAAATAGGTGGCAACTCTTTTTCAAAATATCTCTGAATAAAAGTTATAAAATCTATTTCAAATCAATTATTAATGAAATTAAAACCACACTAAAAAGTCACTCAACCCTAATGTATTGACTTCTTTCGATTAAGTTTGGGATTTTCGAGATCCATGAATTACTTGCCTGTCAGCGGCCCGCCGAAATGAACATGCGCGTCATGTAAAGAGTAGATTATTTTTATAGAAATTGTCACTATACTCTAGTTACTCCCTACTTCTAATGAGGTAACAGTGTTTTGACATCAGCTTCTGAGTCTGCAAGCAGAACTCTCTACCAGCTGGTGTGTCAAATAGTGAGGTTCTGAGATTTACCGCTGATGTGCTCAACTTCACATACACACTGCCAACAACAGCAGCAATACTTGTATTCCCAATTGAGGGAACCGGAAAAACACGTGGATATCTGATGCTTCAGTTAACCTGCCAATTTCTTGAGCTTTCTGCACAAATACAAATACTTACTTATATATTCGCACAAGGTTGGCTTGGTGCAATACCTCATATACGAGGTGTGGCTCTGCAATCACAATGGTTGTTGCAATGGAAAAAGTGTGTGGTACCGGCGAATGCAGTACCTTTTCCTAGTGCACTGTAAACAGATCATTGATAAAGATATTTTTATTTTGAAATAGGTGGCAACTCTTTTCTGAAATATATTTGAACAAAAATTGTGAAATATATTTCAAATAATTTATCATTAAAACGTTATATTTTGAAATAGGTGGCAACTCATTTTAAATATATCTCTGAACAAAAATTGTGAAATATTGTTCAAAATAGTTATAATACAAAAATTTATATTTTGAAATAAGTGGCAACTCTTTAAAAAAATTCTGATCAAATTTTTTTAAATATATTTCAAATCAGTAATTAATAAAGAAATGTATATTTTGAACTTGATGGCAACTCTTTTCGAAAATGTATCTGATAACAGATTTTTAAAAATATATCCCAAATAAATGTTTAATGAAGAAATTTATATTTTGAAATAGGTGGCAACTCTTTTTAAATATATCTGTGAACAAAAATTTAGAAATATATTTTAAAATAGTTATAACAATAAAATTGTATATTTTGCAATAAGTGGTAACTCTTTAAAAAAAATTCTGATCAAACTTTTTTTAAATATATTTCAAATAAGTAATTAATAAAGAAATGTCTATTTTGAACTTGATGGCAACTCTTTTTAAAAATATTTCTAAACAATAATCGTCTAATATAATCATTTACTAATAAGAAAATGAATATACTGAAATAGGTGGCAATACTTTTCGAAAAATATCTGAAAACACATTTTTAAATATATCTCAAATAAATTTTTAATAAAGAAATTTATATTTTGAAGTAGGTGGCAACTCTTTTTAAATATATATATATATAATTTTGTGAAATATATTTAAAATTAGTTATTTATAAAGAAATTTATATTTTGAAATAGGTGGCAACTCGACTATGGTTGAGTATGTATGGTGCTATGGAAAACCCGGTGACTTAGCCACGCTTCTATTTTGCACTCTCTGAATAGTCACAAACAAGAAATAGACTACTATTCCCAGACTCACCTTCGAAGGGCTCTTCAAGACGAGTATACTGTCAAGTGGAGTGGTTTCAAGCTAGACGATAAGGTTGGCTAAGGAGGCTATACTCAGATCGAAGGTTGCACAGGAATGCCGGGCAGCCCTAAATGATATTAGAGTCGTATTCAAGGTCGGCCTTATTTCGGTTCCGGGGCGCAGAGATATTGAGGAAAATTGTAAAGCCGATGATCTAGCCAGAAAAGGTACTGCTCTTCAACTGCTCAGTGATAAAAGTATCATTGGGATGGTTATGGTCACGAGTAAATTAATAATTAAAAATAAAAAAACCAAGAGGCCAATAGGTCATGGAGAGATGAAGATACGTGTCTAACAGCTCGGTTACTATGGCCACAAATAAACAAGAAAAGAACAAAGGAATTGCTTACTCTCTCAAAAACAATATCTCGAAGATCGTGGCTTGCATAACCGGTCATTGGCTATTTGGCAGGTATTCCTCGAGACTAGGAGTTTCCTCCCATGAATATTGCAGAAGTTGCAGAGATGAGGAAGAGCAAGAGCACTTCATTTGCAATTGTCCAGCCCTAGCTAAAATCAGAGCAAGTTGTCCAGGTAAATACTTTTTCAATTCTCTTACAGAACTGTCTGGTGTGGGGATGGGATAAATTTTACGTTTCATAAGAGCCACAAAATGGTTCCGCGAAGGAAAGTAAATGAGGTTCTTGGGTAGCACATTGGTATCACAACGGACCTGTAAGGTCTAAGTGAGTTGGTCGTGCATTCTTCTTCTTCTTAACTGGCGCAATAACCCCTACGCGATTTTGGCCGAGTTTAACAAAGCGCGCCAGTCGTTTCTTTCTCGTGCTAACCGGCGCCAATTAGACACACCATTACTAGTACTTACTACTGCATTACTCAAACCAAAAATACAGCCCAAGCTGTCAAAGAACGAGCCATGGTTTCTCCACCAAAGCGCCTGTTAAGTCTATATTTTCTGCCAATTATTTTTTCACATATAGCATCCCAGTGTTAGAGCATCCGCCCTACACATCAAGCCATGCCGCAAGCTTGTTTTCTCTGTTTTCTGAGGTAAAATCTGCACTTGAAGTCCGTTGAAGCAGTGAAGGACAAACCTGAACGCGAAAAACTTCCCGCACTGTTTCGAACAATGGAAAATTCACATGGGAGCTTTGTAGGCGAGGTTTATTTCGAAGGTGATAATAGATGTAGTATGAAATTACAACCAAAAGCGTCAGTAGCGCTACTTAATAGTCACACCTCGTATGTAAATCTGTACTTACATCTATACGAAATGTTCACTTCCATTATCCTGAATGTAATTGTTTTACACACTTACACATTTGCTGTCTGTGATATGTCCGCTTGGCCAACATTGTGTAAACGCCGGCAGTCATCAGTTGCCACCACACAGCCATGTCGCCTGGTCAATCGAATGTCAATTGTCATGGTGCCGGCGGCAGTTCGAAGCGGAGATTGTGGTAATGTGGTGCAGTGGCGTGACAACTGTATTGTCAACGGTAAATGCAACAATAATAATATGGAGTGGCAATGGCAGTGTTAGCAAGCAACAAAAATGTAAAAATATGAAAAAATTACACAATTCGTTACACTGCTTGTAATGGAGTGCAACTAACTACAAGCGACATGGATGCAAATATATTTACAGTTCTTGGCATGTTTTTATAAAAGTGTGACAACGGAGATGGAAAGCAGGCAGCTTGAAGGGCTTAAAATACTTTTTGTCATAACTTTTTTTTGGAGATTTAAATGAAAATAATACTTTTTTGTTTGCTATAGATTTTTTAAGCCTTTCGGGTTGTAATTTCTTTTTAATTGGCCCTATCGCGATGGGCGCTGAAGTCATTCGGACATACTGAGCGAGCTTAATTTATTCGAACTTGATTTATCCGACCGCTTTATTCTCCACCCATCAGCAGAAACAGTCTCGTGCAGCTCCTTAAATTTGTCTCTTAAATTACCTAAGCTTTTTAATAGCTGTTTATAATTAATCTCTTTATGCAATTAGTGCATTCAGTGCGGGTTTGACGAGCAGTTGTAAATTTTATCAAGGTTTGAACAGTGCTAGTCTACATATGTAGACCACGTGACTAATGACGTTACTTTTTCTTGCGGCAATATTACTTGATATATTAAATATTTGAATTAAGTTCAGGTAAGTTTTGCTTATATTTTTCTTACAAAAGTGTGCTAATTTAATTAGTTTCAGATAATATTATGTCTGATTCCAAAAAAGACGATTGGAAAGCAGCAAAAATCCTGAAGTATGGGAAAGATGGCTCTCCGAACTATCAAGTAGTGAAGAAAGTGCTATGGATGAAGAAAACGAGACGGAGGTTGACGAAGATACGGATATCAATGTGAATGCTGCTGAAGAGAGTGACCACGAGACCGAATCGGAACTAGAAGGATCAAGCGATGATGAAATTCTTTCAGACGATTCTGGTGCATCTCAAACCCAAAATTTCTATTTAGGAAAAGACAATGTCACTAAGTGGAAGACAACAAGACCCGATTTGCAAGTTCGTATTCGTTCGCACAATATAATCAAACTTTTTCCGGGTACAAAAGGTAATGGGCGCAATGTCGAAACATAAATTGAGTGCCTAAATTTATTTGTGAATGATTCGGTTATAAGAATAATAACCTTTCTACAAATTTGTATATTCAAAAAGTACTGGTGAACTTTCAAGAAGATAGAATGAATCAAGATGCAAGAGAAACCGATGACACCGAAATTCGCGCTTTCATTGTCATTTTGTTTTTGATTGGCGCTCTTAGAAGCCCGAGAAAAAATCTTCATAAAATTTGGGACAATTCCCAAGGAAACGGGGTTGAATCGTGCTACCTAGCGATGAGCGAGAAACGGTTTCGATTTCTGATAAGATGCCTGCGATTTGATGACATCAATACAAGACAGCAGAGAAGAGCAATTGATAAATTGGCTCCTATAAGAGAACTTTTTGAAGTATTCCTGGTCAAATTTCAAAGTAATTTTATTGGTAGTGAGTTTCTTACTGTGGATGAACAACTATTAGCATTTAGAGGACGTTGCGCGTTTAAGCAAACTTAAATTGAAGTTAGATCAAAGAATCCTCGACTACCCAGGGAAATGGGACACCGAGCCCACAACCATCTTGTCATCCCAAGCATTGCACCACAACCCACTCAATCACCAAGTAACTATGTCGGACGTTGTCATATGTGCCCTCGCAATATGAACAAATAATCCCGAAAGTCGTGTACTAAATGCGGCAGATTTGCTTGCAAAAATCATATAAGGGAAAGCTGCACGGAATGTCTCAGTGAGGAAATATAAGCAGTTTTCAGAAACCACAGCATATAAGTTTTGTACTGAACTTTTATTTTTTTATTTAAAGAAGTGAATTTTACATATTTTTGTTTTAAGTTTTGCGAATAATAAAAACTCTTTTGTAAATCGTCCATTAGTTATAAGAAAAAACTTTTATGAATTGAAATAAATGTTAAAAAACACATACATTCATGTTTTTATTGAATTTACAGAAGATACACAAATATTTTAGTGAAAATATTAGTTTATATTCCTCACATTAAATCACAGAATATACTTATGAAGTATTATTAAGAAACACAAATGAATAACACTTTTAGTCATAATATTAAAATGGTCTACGATTGTAGACCACGTGCCTAACCACGTTACAAAAATCCACGTGCCTCAACTTTATTCGTGTTTCCTGCAGTGGTGAAGGAAAATGATAGGACGAAAAACAGAGGGGTAGGGGTTGAGTCTTTGTACATTTTGAACGGAGACTAATTTCCGGCTGTGTTAGCCGTTTTATGTTGCTGATGAAGTTCATCAGATTTTTGATATCTGATATCTGCTATGTCAGCAGGCGCAGAAAAGAAGTGAGAACTAAGATGCTTAAATCTTAGTCCCGAGAAAGCGGGGTAGCTAAGGGGCAGGTGCTGAGATGATTCCGCCTCATCCTCCATACAGCTAACGCAAAAAGGACTCGAAGGAATTTCGAGTCTCCCGGCATGTATGCCCCGCAGATAGTGCTCCGTGAGGATGCCCACGAAATTTGAGAGTTGAGATTTTGTCATCCTCAGAATATCCCTCGAACGCCTTCGATCCAAACGCAGTCATAAGGATTTCGCGACCTTACATGTTCGTGCACGCGCTGAGTTGGTCCAAAGCCCATTCCTCTAGGAGTAGAGCGCAGGTTGTGAAAAGAGAAACGAAATTATAAAAAAGATCTACGATAATAAGTTGAATATGCCTTATAAAATGGTCGTTCAAGGAAAACCTGGATTGATACAGATAATGACGACGCCAAGAGCTTTGAATTGAAAAACTGAAGGATGTCTGCAAAGGGTCGAGATTACTTGGCGAAGTTATCGAGGGAAGTCAGAGTTCAAACCTTGTGCGAGACGGCCAAAAAATTATGATGATGATAATTTTTTTTTTTTGTTTTCGCAGTGGGACGCATCTTGTATATGTGGGTCACTGAACACTTCTGGCGGTACACTCTCAGAAAAATAATGTTATACTCAAAAGTAATAGGAATATTTTCTTTCTTCTATTTCTAGGTGTGGTTAGGTTAGGTTTGGCAGCCGCATCGCACATAGAGACAACGATGACGAGATGGGTCCGTTATGAGCCGCGGGGGCTGGGCTTCATTTCCCTCTCCATATTGAACCATCCTGAGCTTTTGACACAGCGTAAAAGGTTTTTGATACTTAAAGTGTTTAGTGTTGGATATTCTTCAAGCCATTCCAGTCTAGAAGGGATTTTCATTAGGAAATTTCTTTCGAAGCAGGGAATAGGAGGGTGATAATCACAGTCACTGGGTTATCCGTGTAAGAGTCTAAGATCGTTGAATGCCCATGTGTGAGCTCACTTTGAGCCTTAAAGCTGAGCAGGTCACTAAGTATTTGCAGAAGAGATCTAGATGTAATATTGCTGATCCCGCTGATCTCTGCACCTTATTCAATAAATTAGAATAGGTTTCTTTCTGCATAGCGCACCACCAGACAACATTTCCATATAAAAGAATGGGTCCGACGACAGCAGTGTAAAGCAAATGAGTAACCTTAGGTTTAATTCCCCAGGTCTTACCTAAAGCTCTCTTACAGGCATAAAATGCTAAGTTCGCTTTCCTGACTCTTTCTAAGATGTTTGACTTCCAAGCCAGTTTCCTATCTATGTTTAGTCCCAAGTACTTGGTATCTTCCGAAATCACAAGAGCTTCCCCCTTGAGTGTAAATAAGGTTATGTAGAGCTGTCTCTACCAATTTTCCTTTCGTGTAGGCATGTTGTGACGGAGAGATAAGATTTCTATCTGTAGGCTTAAGTGAAATTCTATCAACTTCTTCAAAGTGTTCAATAGGAAATAAGAAAGAGATATCGGTCTTAAGTCTTTTGGATGGGTATGTGAGTTGTTACCAACTTTTGGAATGTACACAATTTTTACTTGTCTCCACTTAAGAGGTATATGACCGTAAAGAAAGCAATCTCTGAAGATTGCTAGTAGTCAGAGTGCTAGATATCCAACGGCCTTCTGCAGTTCCACTGGATAAATACCATCTGGACTCGGTGATTTAAAAGGTTTGAAACTTTCAATCGCCCATAAGAGTCGATCCTCAGATATAGCGTCTTTCTGACTTCACGACAGTATACTGTATCTTCCATGTCATGCCCAGTAATGTCTGAGCAGCCTGGAAAATGAGTGTCGAGTAAAAGTTCTAAAGACTCTTTACTGGTTATAGTGAAAGTACTATCACATTTCTGTAGCAGTTCCCAATTTTGAGGACTTCCCGCTAAAATCTTACGAAGTCTGGAGGTCTCAGTTGTCCCCTCAACATCTTCAGAAAAGGATTTCCAAGATTGAGAGGCATTTCTGATTTCCTTCTTGTAGATTCTCAGAGCATCTTTATAGTCTTTCCAATCTTCTGCGAGACGTGTTTTCTTGTGTTGTTTGAAGCTTGCTTAGTTCAACCGTCCACCACTTAGGCTTGGGTTTACCCCTCAGTCTTCTTATGGGACAGGCTTCAGCTAAGGCAGCATTCATGTTGTAGGTAGTCTTGTCCACCAAATTGTCTAGTTCTTCTATGCTTTGTGGTACCACAGATGGAGATGTTCATAGGGTGACCCCGATACAATCTACATACTTTTCCCAGACTGTGCTCCTGATATTTCTACCAAGCTTAGGCTTCGGTAGGCTTTACTAACCTCAAACGAGATATATCTATGATCAGAGCAGGAATGTTCTTCATTGATTGGTTGATTTCAACGATTTATTAAAAATAAATAAAGATTCATGAGAATCAAACCTACAGCGTCGCATTTATTTTTTCCAACTACCAACTGGAGCAGCTTTTGTCGTTACCATATTTCTGTGTTTCCGCCAAGAAAAACAACCATTACATAATTTGATTTGCACAGCGCGAACTTGAACTCAATTTATGATGGCAAATTAAAAACTAGAAGGAAATGATACGCACACATACACATATGTAATGTATATATGTGTGTGTATGTGGACGAAATAGCAGATGCAGATAACTGAAGAAATTTCTTGCGGCAGCGTAGCGCATGAATTGCAGCAAAAATGGCACAAAGAAGCTGCAGCGCCTCGGCATGCGCCAGTTGGGATGAAATGCAGCGCAGCAGCGGCTGGGGCGGCATACAACTTTTCATATTTTTATTGTGGCAACTTTTCATATTTACTTGACAGCAAATGAAACGTAACGGCTGCGGTTGCGGCTGCAACGCTTAAATTGGCTGAGGGGAGCCAAGAACAAAGAAGAAAATACAAAACAAATCAAATAAAGGCAATAAATACAATTATGCGAAAAGCAAACAAACTACGGGTATGTTGCACGAAGTGTAGTTGAGCAAAATGGATTGTGTGCAAAACACTTGGCGCAAGTTTATCTGATTTACGAAACTTGCGCAAGAGTTTGCCTCGAATTCCTTGCATGTACGACTCGCATTTCAACTTTTTTCGCGCAATAAAATTCTACTCCAAGCGAAAGCAAGAGAAAAAAATGCTGGCGTTCACTCAAGCTGGATCGGCACACTTTTCAATGATAAATCAACATTTGCCCAACAACAACACTTGCCCAAATCAGTGCGCAGTGAATTTTGCGGCCAAGAAATCATAAGAAGTATGGCCACGGAATGTCAAGCGTTTGCCAAGTAGGTTAATAAATTTATATCACTGCAGTCCATCTGCGCCGAAACTCGCACACGTGTCTTGCACTCGATCTATTTACTTTTGACTTCAACAAACTATTGGCATGACGCAAAACTAATTTTTAGTTTGCATAAAAAGGCAAGCTCATATGTGTGATGCTGTGCATGTGTGAGTGCAAGTATAACAGGCAATCAACATAAACTTTGACGGCTGCCTTGAGCTTTTATATGGAGCGCGCCTTTGGGGCCTGAAGTGCGTATGCGGGAGCCACTTGCAAGAGCTTCTGTCTGTTCGTGCGCGCTAAGGCAAGTAGGCGTAAAGCCAGCAGCAGCCACACGCAAACATACAGGGTGAGTGATGAAACGCGTTAGCAACCAAAAATGCATAACTTTTTTCTTCTTTTTCTTTATTATAGGATCAAATCCTTTTCATCAATAATTTTATACAATAAATACAATTTAATTGGTTATAAATAAATAATAAGTAAATAAATAAAAATTCTCGATAGAGAAATTCAGTGTTTGGGATGGCGTCCGGGTGGTCTCGTAGTCGTCGGTTTTCACGTCATTACAGATTTAGCCAACCTATTATCAGCCATGCGTAGCACGTCAATTTTCCATTCCCTTCTTCATCTTCGGTTCCACCTGACAATGTCTTGCGCATCGCATATCCCTCTAATCCCTTCATTTCTCATAAGATCTGTGCGAGTGTGTCTTGTGATTGGTCACAATGTTGCCATCTCAACCTTATTCATTGCTTGTTGTGTTGCAGTTGTATCTGCTCGGGTTTCAACTGCATAGGTGAGTACTGGTCGAACGCATTTTCCATAAATTCGGACTTTGCCTTTAAGCTTAGTTGGATTTTTCGCCATATTAAATTGCAGAAGCATTTAGAGATTCGTGCTGCTTTCTATGATGTAATTATGGTACCCAGGTAGCAGAATTCCATAACCTGCTCGATATTCTTTCCAAATACTGTGAGCTTACACCTGAGTGGCTGTATAGATATTGTCATGTTCTTTGTCTTGGCTACCGATATCTGCATGCTAAATGCAGAAGCAGCTTTCTCGAAGGCATACAACATCCGCTGAAGATCGTCTTCGTTGTCCGACTTCATCGGCGTAGCACATTATCTTGACTTCATTTCCCAGCAAATGTCTTCTTGACTGTTATGAATGCTCCAGACCTTTTGGTGCTAAAAAAGGTCGTGTTCCATGCTTGCCGAAAAGCTTTCCCAGTTTTGTTTTTTTATGTTGTCAGTAGTCAGCTTTGCAATCGTCGGTAGGATTTGTATTTTAAATACGCAGCTCTCTTTGTAGCGGATAAGTCCTTCACTTCCTAGGAAAACCATAGTTTGTATTTTGTTAATTTGTTACTTACGAAAAAGCAGAAGAACTGGTAAGAGGGGGATCTGCCATGAATAAAATTCTTGCAGAATCTGCGTACAAACAAATATACAATTTCCTCAAAATACCTCCATTACGAACGTTATGGGCCCCCTACAGCCTCAAACAATCGTCCCCACTGACAAACATGAAACAACGGGACGCCTGTAGACTCTCGGCAGTCATCACTGGCGTTTGGGCTGTCAGAGAACAAGCAGCCAAAATGGGTCTCCCTCACAACACACACTGTCATAGTTGTGAACAACTACAGAAAAAGGAAGCAATATTCCATTTCATCTGTGAACGCCCTGCGCTATGCGAGGAGAGAATGTGTCGAACAACTGTTCGACCTGGATAGCAACGACCTAATAAGGTTCTTAAAGAGCACAGACATCCAGTCTGTTACACTGTAAATAACGGTTGGTACGGAAGCGCTAGTTGGATTCTGGTTGAATCACTACTTCAATCAACCAACCAACCTTGGCTGCGACAATGGTCGATGCGACATCCGAGTCGATGGTGAATCCTCGGATTATGCGCTAAATTTTCCGCCTGCTGAGCCAAAGCCATCTTCCTTGCTCACCATAGCATTGAAGTTTCCCAGCAGAATTTTGATATCACGGCATGTACAGTGATGGTATGCTTCTTCCAGGCTTCCATAGAAGCGTTCTATGGTCTCATCGCCCTTAGACGCACGCTGTGTAAACTAACTTTGGCTCAGAGTATGGCAAGCCTTTTGTTCACTACCTTGAACTGGGAGATGAGGGGGCGTTGTCTTCGGTCTACCGCAAATCTTACTCCGAAATCGTGTTTACTTTCATGGCAGCTGCAGTAGATGTCGCAGAAAGGCAGGCTACCGCATTTCCTGGAGTGGGCCGATGTCAGCCTTGTATTCGTTTAGGACATCAACCAGCTGAATAGCTGCACCCGATCTATAGAGGGTTTGGAAGTTCCAGTTGCGTATCCTCAAATCGTAGGTCTTATGGCGTAGGCGGGAGTTGTCATCAAAAGGGAGAGTCCTTATCTATGGCTTGTTTGGATCTTTCATTGGAGTGCTTGTTTTTACATGGGGAGCCCCAACCCGATGCAAAGCCCATAAAGCTTGGGCGCTCGCTGCACACATTAGGTCACTATGCCCGGATGTCTGTAGCTTATACAGGAGGTGCCCCGTGGAGGCAGTGTGCCAAATTGAAACGAGAAAGGAACAACGATCGTTTGTCTCACTTCCCATGCTGAAGTAATCACACAGTTTGCTCTGTATTTCAGTTTCAGGGAACCCCAAAAGCGCCCTTAGGAGGGTGACCGCTTCGGAGAGTGGTATGTTCCAAACTCTATGGACAGTCAGTTCATCCATAGTTTATTATAAATTTTAGGAACTAGGATATTATCGAACTCCACATTTTAGAAGCCTTTTCAAAAGTGTATGAATGAACAGCGGCGAAGAGTGTGAACCAGCGACGTGAAAGCTCCAGGACCAACAATGCGAAGGCGCCAGACGAAGACTTCTCTTCATAGTTACGGACTTCATCTTGTTTTATGCCGCACTAATGTGGTCCCAATCTCGAGATATACACACGCAAGATGTCAGACAGGTCTATAGGAAAAGCGCGCTGCGATTAGCTCGTGCCTATAGGACAGTATCCGAAGAAACAGTCTGTGTTAATGCCGGAAAAAATCGTTTGGATATTTGTGCGCGAATCAAATCACCTCTTTGACAGACTAAGCGCAAGACCTTCAAGCGAGAAAAACCGAGAGCAATTAATGGCAACGAAAATGGAACTCATCCTCCACTGGTCCTGGAGATACGAGCTAATCCCGAACGCCGAGACATGGTTGCAACGTAGGCTTGAAGATGCTGACTTTTACCTAACACGGTTGCTGACTGGGCATGGATGTTTTCAACATTATCTGCACAGATCTGGTCTGGCTGCTTCACCTACCCTGAGAAGCTCGAAACCGCGAAGCATGTTCCATTCCACTGTTCTCGATTGGCAAGAAGGCGCGTGGAGTTAACCCCGATGTGTAGAATACAAACGAGTCTGTCTGATCTACTACGTGCAAGTTTGCTAAGCTGGTGATGCGATGACTGAGTGAGCTCAATGAAAAAAGGCCAAACAGGGAACTGTTTCAACAGCAGCAGCTAGAGGCTGATAGCTATTACGGCTCAGACGTATTCGTTTAGAATCAGAGCTCCAGTGGAAGTTGAATAGAGACGAACTGACGACAATTCACAACGCCTGAGTTTACTACTCACTACTAAATCATACAGTGACAAGACGGTATTGGTCATAATATTACCCAATTTTCGATGTTTTCTTTTCATCCCACCTTCAGTGGAAGCAATTTGAGACTAATTCGACGTATTATCTTCATACGCCCCAGGCAGATGACCTTGTGCAGGTTTCTATAGCAGTCAATAGACACAATCACGGCTCCACCTCGATGTAATGCAAATGTAAAGTCCCGTGTCGAAGCCCGCCGAAGAAGAGAGGTTTGTTTTGTCCAACATATCATTGGCGCGGCGGTGCCAAAATGATTCTGAAAATTGTTTCTGAAAGTGTGTGAATCTATGATTTATTATACCTTGATAATTATATAAAATGTATTCGGACATTTCCTCCATCAAACCACAAACCGTCCATTTTCTCGGCAAATCCCATCTTACAAAAGTAGTACTTTAAACGTTCCTGTCAGGTAATTGGTAAGAGATTCCAGCTTTGTTAGTGAAATACTGTGAGTCGCTCAGATTTCTACCGGGAATGAGTCATGAGTGGCATGAGTGCTGTCAGTGAGCAGCAAACCAAGATTCTTCTTCTTTTCTAAATTTCGAATGCATCACGCATTATAAAATAGTTTTCAAGCTACTTAGCAGCCTCGATTTCGTTTTCTATGAGTCGAATGAGAAAATTTTCACATGGATTTGGTGAATACCTAATCGCAGGCTAATCTGGAATCTTTCCTATATATTTCTGTCCTAGGTGGACATCCTTCTCAATGGAAATGGAGAGAGTAAAATCAATAGGGCAGATTTGCATCACTTTTGTGAAGGCCCCACAGATCAAGCGGTGAATTTAACCTAAATTACTCGTAGCATTCATTTCTTTGAAAGTTCGTATTTGTTTACTTATAAAGCTCGGATTCGGCTATCTGCTTGGAGTTTTATGAGAGAACTCTTTGTATGACGAAAAGTAGGAAAACAATCCGGGCTCAATTTTTAGGTCTACTATCGAACGATACTTCGGCCTAAGTGGAAAGATAAGCAAGGAAAATGGTGGCACTTTGAGAAAAGCTAACCCGAAGACTTTCTATGAAACAGAATAGCACCCAACTTGGGCCACAGTATGGCGTACACTTTACGAGGCAAAAACATTAAATTTGAAACAATCGATTCAATGAATAATTCAGTATAACGAGCTTGGGCGTTAAAAAAAAAATAATTGGCGCGAACACTTCCGCTAGGTGCTTGGTCGAGCTCCTCCTCCTATTTGTGGTGTGCGCGTTGATGTTGTTTCACAAATGGAGGGACCTACAGTTTCAAGCCGACTCCGAACGGCAGATATTTTTTTTTTTATGAGGAGCTTTTTCATGGCAGAAATACACTCGGGGGTTTTGCCATTGCCTGCCGAGGGGCGACCGCATTTAGAAAGAAACCTTTTCTATCATTTTGCTTTTTCATGCACGGAGATACGAACCTACGCACTCCCGAATGGTAGTAACGCATCATTTTTGTGGTATACTTTTAACAGCAGCTTTTTTTGTACGAGTCAAATAGATCCCTTTTAAGAACAGTTCAAAAATTCTTCAAAACTGCACATCCAGTGCCTTGGGAAAATCATGGTCAGTTTTTTCGTTCTGAGGATCAATTTGCTTCTCTCGGTTTGTTTTGTATCCCAAATGAATAAAAAAGGAAAATAAATTAAGTGACTTGCAAGAAAAATGTTTGAGCTCAAAAACAACCACCCTGTATGTAACTAAGTATGCACGTATGCACATAATTTTGCATCTTGATAATTAGATGCGTGCGAAATCCTTACAAGCCGCTCAGACGCACTTACCAACTCACTTGCAAACGGGTTCACCATGCGAGGTAGCTGCAGTTAAAGTTACGTGGGTAGGTGTCTGCATATGTATGTGTGCGGTGAGATAAGCGGCAACTCATTTCGTAAATTAGAAATCTCTCAAAATCCCCCGAATAGTTAATTAAAGTGCATCTCATAAGTGCATTCGCACGCAACTACACCCATGCATGTTTGTGTGTGTGTGAACTTTTATACTACTGGCAGAGGATACAGAGATACAGCGGTGCGCAGAAAAACAGAAACGGGAGCAATTTTAAGGCGTAAATTCACTCCGAGGATGGATTGCTCAGGTTTAAATGCACTAATGCAGAAAAGCTAGATGCTTACAGGGCTTTTGTTCGAATAATAACTTTGTCATTGGCGAATCATTATTTGACCACAAGAGTTTACATAAAGCAACGTGAATTTCGCCATATTGGAACATTGAAATCCAAATCCATCATATAAATTTTAGCAGCAAGTGGCGCAGTTATCTTACGGATGTATGGAATAAGCGAGGAGCTCTCCTAGCGAATGACCTCCATCTACTCATAGCAGAATTGCGGCTTAGAATGTCCGCTGTGAATAGTTCGCAACTTGAAACATAGCGGCGGTTCGACACAGAATAATTAAGGGAAGAAAGAACATCCACCAATGTGGCAACGAATTGAACAGGTGCTCTTGGTTTCAGCAGAAAAGCGCATAGGCTTCAAAATTAACAAACAGATGTGTTGGATCTCACACAATACTTAGAATTTAATGAGCGGGCGTAAAATCAGGTTCAGACATGGCTAGAAGACCATGGATTAAAGCTGGCCACAAACAAAACAGAGCTAATTCTTCTAACGAACAGACGTATCCCATTAGAAGTAGACATACAAGTACTTATCGACAAAAAGAGTAGTCAATTACCTAGAAGTGCAATTAGACACAAGACTAACTTACTAGGCGCACATAAATCATGCTGCCACAAGAGCTGCCAAAGTAAGGGGCATCTTAAGTAAGCTCATGGCAAACCTTGGAGGTCCAACGCAGAGCAAGCGAAAACTTTTAATGGACACGACGAACTCGATTCTCTTATACGGATGCGAAATATCGGCAGATTCGCTAAGGGTGCAATGCCGGCGGAAAACTCTGCAATCTGTGCAACGCAGCTGCGCTCTCAGAGTGGCTTCGTCATACAGAACAGTATCTGAAGCAACGGTGTTAGTTATCAGCGGAAACATCCCTATCGATATTCTAGCACAAGAGCGCAAACGTAGATGCGTGGCAAAAATCACAGGAATCCCAAAACCACGCGTCTCCGATATTAGAGTTCAAATGCTCACACTTTGGCAGGCAAGATGGAACTCTGAACGGTACGGTAGATGGACAGCGAGACTAATACCCGATCTAAAAAAGTGGGTAGAAAGAAAGTACGGTGAGGTTAACTAATACCTCACACAGTTTTTGTCCGGACATGGGTCCTTTCGCAAGTACTATTTGTGGCGAATGGGAAAAGTGAGCCAACCAAACTGAATACTATATATGGAGAACTGAGTATGGTGATGCGGAGGACACCTTCTTTAAATGCGCAAGGTGGAACGTAGAGAGAACAGGTCTGCAATGAGCTATTGGTGTATTTACACCTGAAGAATTGATCGATAAAATGATGATAAGCGAAAACAAATGGAGATCCGTCGCAAATGTTCGTGGAGGATATTATCCGAAAAAAGAAGCGTGAAATGGAAACTTATGTTGAAGAGCATTGAGCATAGGTTTCTCAGCGTGAGTAAGGAAGTGTCCTTCTTAGGACACCGTCTTGGCCGTCTACCTCGAAGCAATGCGGAAGCAGTCCCGGAGGGGAGGGAAAAATCCAAGAGAAGAGGAGGGATATTTTTAGTGGAATCACCACACACGTAGTAGCGACGGTTACTATATCGTGCGAAGCCATTTTTAACCCAACCTCACCGCCAAAAAAAAAAATCAACGAGCGTAAAACAATAAAAAATCAACTCAACCGTGCCAAGACCAGATCCTCTAAAACAGTCCTGCATCAGCGATCAGCGATGTGGATAGGCAAATTAAGAAATGTACAAGAACTGAGAAAAGAATCTTAAAAGACAATCTTGCCAGCATAGCACAGTCAGCAGCGGAGACACATCGCACTCGTGGTCTCTACCGCACAATACGCAGCTTAACAAATACATCGTTTAAGGTCACGAAACCGCTTAAAGATGAGAATGATGAGAGTACGCTTTCGGTAGTATTGTTGTGTAGGCTGAATTTTTCGCCTACTGAGCCAAAGCCACCTTCCTTGCCTAGCCTGGCATTAAAGATGCCAAGCAGAATTTTGATATCGTGGCATGGGCAGTGATCGTATGCTTCTTCCAGGTTTCCATAGAAGCGTTCTTTGGTCTCAAAGGTCTAGCAATTAGAAAATTCAAGACAAACAATACAAATTTTTTAAATTAAGTCAAAATATGCACCAAATATCAAATTTTAAGCGCTTATAAATGCTTTAAAAAAATTGTATTAACTGAAAAATAATTCAAAAAAAAAATGGATAGGATTCGATAAATATGGGGTTGCCCATATTCGACGGAGCCGACGGATTTCGATAGCTCTTTGGGCCCATTCCAATCGACGAGGCTTGTCCGCAGGCAACAATCTTTGCGTCAATTGCATCTTATACGGGAATAAATGCAAATCAATGTGGATAATTCGCTGTAAAGTGGTCCGAGCAACGCCCAACTGCTGAGAACGGCGATTTTGGGATGTCCTTGGATTAGAAAGAGCATCACCAGTCGAAAACCTTTCGTACAAACGTTTAATGGTGTTCTTAGAAGGCGCGCTTTTCACATTATTTAATTTTTTATACGCACGTTGAGTTTTCACAATTGACTTCTTTTGTTGAATGTAAATTTCAACAATTTGGGAGCGCTCGCGTGGCATGTACTGTTCCATGGTAAAAATCTGCTTGGACTGACGCTTCCAACGCGGTATGTCATTAAACAATCTGACGTCTCTGTCAAAAGATACAGGGTTGCCAGATGGATCCGTCGAATATTGGCAACCCTGTACGATTTTTGATATTTTTTAAAGGCGTATGGGAACATCAGTTGTGTGAAAAGGAGAACCCACTAAGCATGCACCGAAAGGACAAACTTGAAGGCTGATAGCTGCCAAGAAGGCAGAAGGTTCCCTAATAAAAACGTCGAGGAGTGAGAAGAGAGTTCACTGATAGAAGTTGCACCAAATGTGTACGAGAAGAGTTTATTTAACATTCAAGTGAACTTTTAAAGAACTTATTTTTTTTTTATTCAATATAATCTCCCTCAACTTCAACACGCATATTCTAAATATTTGAGATCAATAATGATTTTTCAGACGCTCTGTTAAATACAGTTTCACTTCTTGATCTTTAACTGTTAACGAATGTGGCACTACTTTTCGAACCGTATTCTTTATTTATTTAGCTATAAACTATAAAATATAAACATTTCCTTACAGACTACTTACACTCAACAAATACAATATCATCATCAAGAACTCCTTTTTTCCCGAATGGAACCTAAGCCCCTCACAAAACGTTTCCAGGGCGTGCGGTCCTTTGTAATGATTTCGCGGTAACAATTATCTCTTTCTCAGGTGTTCTCTTCCAAGTGCCATTTCCGCTCTCTAAGTTGTATCTCATTCTGGTTAAGTAGTTATCTGCCCCGATCCCAAAAATCTGCGCTGGAGATCGCTCTGGGACTAAAGATCCCCAGAATATGCCATAGGCACTTGTAGTTTGTTGGTGAGCAATCAATAATTCTCACCCAACCTGTACCTATGCATATTACCAACATTGCCACATTGAAGAGACAAAATATCCAGAATATGTAAAAAATGTATTATTCAAAATTCTTTCAAACTTTCTTTCTATTCATACGCAAAATTATAATGCCACAGAGAGAAAAATTTTGTGGGGTCCTTATTTTTATATCCGCAACTGTGCCTTCTAGTACATTAACCCAGCAAGCAGAAGTTGTAAAACAACCGGAAATAAATTTAAGCAATATTTGAAGGGTCTAAGCTTTCGAAATTCTTCGCCGATCATCACCATCGTCATCATCATCATCATCATAGCATTTACAGCTCGACGTTAGCCAATGCTTCTTTTTCTAATGTGCTCCATACATCTCGGTTCATTGCATGGCTACTTCGCGCACTCATGCTACGTAAGTCGTCTTCCACATAATCTGCCCATCTTTCGGTGGCCGGCAGCGCTACCCAAAATTCCAAAGTTAAAAGTCTTCTTTGCAATTCTACTGTCATCCATTCGAGGTACGTGTCCCTACCATCGAAGACATTGCACCTTCACAAAGCGCACTATGTTTCGTCCATTTATGAGCTCTTCGATGGTATTGTTATGGTTTATGCTATAAGACCCATCAGACTCAGACAGGGCCAAACATTCTCATCTTTATATTAGTAGTCAGAACCTATGAACGCAGATCTACTCCATCTGAATTTCAAGCAGTTAGTTTTTAGCTACAAATTTTCACAAAACATTAAGTACAAATGAAATTTGCCCAGCCCCTACAGCTCACAACGGACCCATTTCGTAGTCTAAGTGGCATCGCTGACCCTATGTGCGATGCGGCTGGCAAACCTACCACATACCATTTCAAGTCTCGAGGTTAATAATTTGTAAATCTTGAAAAAAATTTAATAAGAAAATCGATAATTCTCTTTTTCGAATTATTTTGAAAAAGTCGGAAAAATTTGCTTGTTGGGCATTCTCTTCTAACTACGCCAAAGAAAGTTTACGCACGCACACTCATGCAGTAGCATGTCACACTTTGTCGAACTGCCGCCTAAGCTAAAAAGATATTATCATGGGTATGCGTCACTTCACAGCCTTTGAATCACTTCCTTAAGTGGCTTTGTACTCGCTTACCTTTGTAAGCCCTTTAAGGCAGAAACTAAAGCCTCTAAACTTTGTCATCATTCAAGTGGCGCTAAATTTGGTGGCTTGAGTAAATTTAGCGCTAAATTCTTAAGTAAACCTGTTTGGGCACTTGGCTTTCGCTTTTGCTCAAGGCCTAAAAGATTTAAGTTAAGTATTACTGGTACTAATTAAGAAAGTATCAGAAACGAAGAGTTAAACTATATTGGAAAACTAGCAAAAGGAACTTAAATTTCGATCATGGAAACTGAAAGGGAGAAATTAGCAAAAAAAAACTGGTTAATATTTAACGCTTTCGCCAGTGATGTTTTGAGTTCTAGGCGACAGGTAAATTTTGAAATATGAGGTGAATTTTTTTATTTTATACGTGTAGAGGTGATAGTAGATTTTTACATCATTTTTTTTCCTTTAATTCAACATATTTTTTAGTACTAAGTGTCCGGTGGCAAAATTAGGTTTTAAATTTAAAGTTTCTCTCTAGCCGCTAAGCGGATGAGCGGGCAGTGGACCGCATGAACTTCGTATTTGTACGAGTTATTTAGTCATGCTGTTGCAGTTGACGGGTGAATAAAGTGCATTTGCAGTCAAAGCGTATTTCAAGGCCAAAGATTCGAGTGTAACTGGGCGTCGTAGATTTTATTCTCATTACAATATGCGACATTTAAGTGATGCAACAAGTGAATATTTGATTGGCTTATGGATGCGAAAGTTTCAGGCAACAAGTTTGGCGGTAAACAGCCGATGGCCGAGGTCCAGTCGGACATCAAGAACAAATGAAAATATTGAACTCTTCGCCACAAATTTGCACTATACACCGCGTCAGTCCATGCGTGAAATAGTGAAGGCGGATCTTAGAATCCATCCCCTAAAAAATTCAAATCGCGCAGGCGCCTAACGAGCGGAGTTGGCGTAAGAATATCTACGAAATATTGTTGGAGCGATTTCGTAGGGAAAATACTATATTTTAGAGAGATGGAGCCTATTTTCAGGGAAGTCTAAATAAGGAAAATTATCATTATTGGTCATCTAAAGGACAAAATCCATATATAAAAACATCAACAGCCACTTCACAGTACCAAAGTGAGAGTTTGCACAATGCAATGTCAAGCAGTGGAATAATTAGACCATACTTTTTCGTCGAAGGCATGCAATTTCCTGGCGACTCATTATGATGATATAGGCATTACATTCCGGGGTGGATTATTGCTTCCTCTACAATGCGTCTCCATTCTTTACGACAGCCCGCATTCGCTCATCTTACGTGTGTCGTCTTTTATGTCTTGCAACCACCGTCAGCCTCTCCTTCTTGCTCCTTTTGGATTTGCTTCAAAAACTTTTTTGGTCGTTCTTCCGCTGTTCATTCTTAAAACGCGTCCATACCACCGTAATCGACCTTATAAACCGAAAAACCCAAAGGTGTGATATCACACGATCTTGGAAGCCAACCCACTGATCCGAGACGAGAGACGAATTGATCGCCAAAACGAAGATGCAGTAAATTTTTTGTCTCACGGGCTGTAGAAGCGTGGCAAGTAGCACCGTCTTGTTCTAACCAAATATTGTGGAGATCACAGATTACGGACCTCAATTGCTAACACCACAAGGTCGTTTATCATGGCACGATAGTCTTCGCCATATAATACTTGAAGAAATATTGGCCGAAGGTTGTTCCAGCCCATAGACCGCACCAAACGATTGTTTTCAAAGGATGTAAAGGCTGTTCTCGAATAGCCTCGGTCTGCTCTTGAGCCCAAGTCGGCAATTTTGCTTACAATCAATTAAAATATTGGGAGAATTTTGCCTACAGTCACGGAATTTTTCTGACTGGTTGCCAACTATATCGTCATTTTCGGGATTTGGTTTTAACTAACTCCATTTCATATGCCGGCGGGATTTGTAGTTTTTTATGCATCATATGAAATTAAGGTACTTAAAACATAACGGGATTTCGTAGTCTAGTCCGCTTCATCAATTAAAAATGTCATGTCAAGAGTGCGGAGCCTCCTTGTCGCTAAGCTTTGACTGTTGTCTCTTCTCCTGTATTCAGACAGCTTTTACAGAAATCGAAGTACGGGAGTCCTAACCTTTTAGCGTGGCTGCCTATCAGACAATGACCAGTTCATACCCCTATCATTTTTCTTATAGTTTCTCTGTTAAGTCTTAACAAGATTTTTGATCGACCGCTGTTCCATTTCGGCTATGTCTGTCTGCTTAGTTTGTATGTTGAGAAATTCTGCCAACTTGTATTTACCTTTTTGATGGTTTCCCTGTCTATAAGTAATTTACAAGTGGCTATAGGCATAGGTGTCCACTTGCAGGCCAAGTGTTATACCGATTCGAGCTATTTCATCTGCCTTGCAGTTTCCTGTCTTTTTCCTGTGGCCTGGCACCTAAATGAGGTGTACTTTGTAGTATTTTGATACGTCGTTTAGAAGTTTAAAACATTCTAAGACTGTTTTCGACGAGTGTGTTTTAGATTCTAGCGTTTTATTGCTGCTTGAATGTCCGAGTATATGAAGACTTCATTTGTGGATAGTACTTTCGTTTTTATTACTGTAAGTCCCTCTTTTATGGCAGTGACTTCCACCTGAAATACACTGCAATGATCAGGTAGGCGAAAAGATTGGCTAACTCCGAGTTTATCGGAGTAAACCCCTCCACCTACTTAGTTGTCCAGTTTTGAGCCATCTGTATAGATTTTTATATCAATTTTCTCACAATAATCCCATTAACCCAGTCCTCCTTGGAAGGAAATACTGGGACGAAGGATTTATCTAAGTTGATATCCTTGGTCTTACAGAAATCCGTTGTACCAGGAATGCACGGGAATTTTTCTAAAATTGAAGAGTGCCCTCTCTGGTTTGTTCTGAGTAGACCTAAGTAGGGAGCCTCATCACTAAATGACAAAGCCGTTCCACCTAGAGTCGGAGGAGTTATTCTTGGAATTCTACGTTTCCTGGTAAATAAGATCAGTTCAGTTTTGTTGGGGTTGACGCTTAGCCCAATTGATTTTGACCAGTTTTCAACCATGTTTAGTAAATCTTGCATGGAAATCTTCCTCGTATAACTTTACATTGAAAAAAATCCGTACAAGGCACACCCTACATTTTCGAGCAAAAAACAATAGTTTATTAAAAGAAAACTGAAAAACGTCTCTCCAATTTATTCGCTGAACATACGCATTAAAACATTTTTTCTCAAGACTTGCTACAATCGCACAGCTCACCTTGACACACTACACTTTTTCAAAAGCTTCGTTTAGGACCAGTTTTGTACCACCAAGAAAATTTTACAAATGCTTACAAATATCATAACTGCTTGGTTTCAGGTATGAACTTTAATGCGGCTGAGATAGAACCGCTTATATAATCTCTCAGAGCTTGAGACGCTTAGTTAAAATGGGTACGCCCTATCGTTGTCTTGAATGAACCCAACCTCTTGCGTATTCGTCAGTTTTGGTCGCTTCAGACAGTATGGGTCCGAATTGTGTTTGGCTCTATGAGGGCAGCTGGTGATGAATGATTTCTTCCTAATACCAGCAAACATACAGCAAAGTTTTCCTGGTCGTCAATTCGGGCTCGCTCATCGCAATTTGACCACGATATTTTGCGGCTTCGGCATCGTCAGCTAACATCCACCTTACAAATGGATCGAATGCAATAAGAGTAGCAGAATCTATAATGTTTTAAATGCCATTTTGCATTTTGATTTAGTTAGTTCGCACCTAGGTAGGTAGGTGAAATGGTTGAAGTGGCGATGTGGCACTCCTCAAGTAGCACTAAAGCCCCGTTTTGCTTTCATTATGAGACCTCCAACAGTCAGATATCTACAGCCAGCCAGAGCTGTTGATATAATGGAGGAGATTCATTGGATTTAGACTGGCACAGAGTTGCCCCAGGCTGTTGAAGAAAGGAGCGCCCAGTGAGTTTAGTCGTCTAGCTACCAAGCCCGGACATTTACAGAAAAAAGGCTCTACAGTCTCCTTCTCAGAGAGGTCCAGACAGCTTCAGCAATGGAGGTTAAATGGTAACCCTAGCATTTCCGCGTGTGTGCCAATCGTCCTTCGTATATTGTACTGGAGCCAAAAGGTTTTCGAAATAACACATGAAGAAATGGAACTCCATCTTTTCTGCGCTTTGCTGAGAAATAATTTGTGCAGTTCCCCTTTAACAACTGCCAGGGGGATGCAGATGACCGGGTAGGAGGTCTCTGAGACGAATTCAGTCATCTTCCCGGGAAGTTCATCAGTAATTTCATTTCTCTCTGTGTTCCTTTGTCCTTGAGCCCCGATTCAGAGAAATGTTACCTGCACACCCAAGAGATTTGATCTTCTCCTACAGCAGTTTACTGTTGTCTGCATCATGACGTCGTCAGAGGCTTAATCGCGGCTTGACTATCGGAAAAAATTTTAATATCTCCCTCACTCCCACGTTCCTTAAGCATTTTGCATGCCTGTAGGATCGCAAAGACTTCTGCTTGAAAAACACTAGCAGTGTTCGGCAGTTCAAGAAGAGATAGATGAATTGGCTGATTTAGAGAAAACCCCGCCGACTCGCGATTCCATCTTGGAACCGTCAGTGAAGACAGAGTTGCAAGCTTCGGTGCAGACTTTTTAGTTCACACCTCACCGCTACAAAAATTATTTATTAAATGGTTGTACTAAGAATAAATAAATAAATCATCATCATTTGGCGCTCATCATAATTTGCAGCTCTATGTGAGCTTTGGGCTGCTGCACAAAATATTTCTAATTGACCCGATTCTTGGCTAATTCCTTCCAGTTGTCGACCTTGGGTGTCCTCATTCCGTCTTCTATTTCGTCTATCCATTTTGAGCTTGGTCGGAATTATTTTTTGTTTAGCTCGAGGGGTCCATTCTCATAGTATTTCCTAGCCATTTTAGTGTTTGAGCTTTGTTGAACAGTACAACAACACCATTTTCTCGTCTCCAGTTCATGGTTTCATCGAATTCGCCGTTGTCTTTGACTGCACCGAAGATTGGCCTCAAAAATTTTCACTCAAATACTTGGAATAAATAAATAAATACCGAAGAGTGTTAAATAAAGAGTGAAAACCGTGCGAATATAAAAATTTCTTGAAACTTCATTTCTTATTACTTCCAACCACATTTTTAAGCAGCTCTAATCTTAAGTAACTAATTAAATTTTTACGAAAATCCCTCAAGTTTGGCTCAATAAAATTAGTGCATACAAACAAAAACATTCCGTGCGATGCACGCAGAAACGCGAAAGCAGTGGTATTTTTTCTCTGTTTTTTTTTTCAATTTTTGCGCTTCTATTTTAACTTTCTCTCCGGTCGCACCTTGCTGATCTTTTGGCGCACGCTGTCTCTTGGCATTCGCAGCACTTTTGTGTGCAACAACTTTGTCTGTGTAAAACTTAAAATAAATTAATTACAAGCGGAATCCTTTTGAGACGCAACAGCGCATCTTTGTACCGCAAGCTGCCAAGCCGCGGGACTCGCACACACATACCTATATGTATGTATATGCGTGTGTATGGATGTATTGAATTGTGTGTCCATGTACTTCGTATCCATCTTAAGCAGCTGTCTGCAATTTTTCCGCTTCTAACAGTGCAACAAATGCGCTTAACTTTTGGCTTGCCACCAACTGATTGGAATGGCCGCCTGCTGCGTTACACGCCGTCAATTGACCAACATTTTGTTGCATCTCCGTTGCCATCTTCCCTGGCAGTTCATCACACTCTCAAGCTCTAACATCTAATTTGTTGAAATTCCAGCAGCTCTTAACGCTACCGACTTCCGCTCGAGTAGAATGAAATGGTCTGATGGCTGCGCTGGCTAAGTCAGCTGAATGAGTGACTGTGCGAGCCAATCTGATGCGCTAAGTAGCCACTTATTTTCGCTACTAACTACGACTATCTGCTGGCTACTATGCACCATTCTTGTGAGTTTCTTTGTGGAAAGCCAGTGCAGTGGCCAGTGCAGCAGCTTAGGAAATGGTTGTTGTTGTTCCCGGTTAGTCTTTGCTTTGTATGTAAAGAGTCAAGTTTACAATTTAATTAATCACTTTGTGAGGCACTAATAAAAGAGTGTTAAGGAAATTGCTAAATAGTGTTTAAAGTTTGTATCGTCTGCAATGGCATACAACTACAACTGCGAAGGATTTTTCGGTGAAACATCTGTAGTGTAAGACAATTGGCTTTCTACTAAAGGGTCTTTGTGTGCAGCAGCCGTCGTGCTTACAAAAATTTCGCTGCGCTTTTGCTGCCATTTTTTACGTTGCTTTATCTACCTCATTCCCGCTTAAGAAGCTGCTCATTTCCTCTTTATTCCTGCTTGTCCTTGGTACGCCCGATCGATAATGAAATTAATAGTTCTGACATTTTCTCAGCGAAAGAAAAATTGTCGCTTGTTTTTTTTTTGTTAATTTTATTTCTACTTGCTCATTCTGCGATGTTGCACAGTGAGTGATATTGATTATTTAATTAATTATTTAATTACTCCTTTACAACTTTGACTACCTTATAAGAGAAGCACTGGAATGAGCTCTAGAAAGAGCACTGAATGAGCACTGAAGGGCCTCAACAAAGTATAATTTTTTGAATACCTCTTTAAAATGAATGATGTACACCCATCGGGTTGCCCGACTTCAGACTCCTTACGGGGTTAAGAATGCTGACAGACTTAGAGATCTTCCCCTTTAGCAGTCGTAATTGGCTATAATCGCGTTCGCCCCAGATCTGTCTGCCTACTGAGATTGAATGCAGACTTTGTGTGGGGCGATATGAGACGACTCACGACTTTTATGTGAATGCGCGCCCTTAGCTCTAGACTAAATTTTTTTAGAGAAGTAAAGCTGCTTAAAGGGTGGAGGCTCACATATTTCTTTATAATTAGAAAATATAAGTCTTCACACTTTAGACTTCCCAAACTAAACAACTACGTTCTCCCGCCGTCATCGGAAACCAGGTATCTTGGAGGGAAACTTGGCACCAAACTCCATTGGAAGCTACACATTGAAAATCGGGTAAAGAAGACCAGTATAGCTTTCTACTCCTGCAAATCTATGTTCGTGAAAAAATGGAAACTCAAACCACAGGTAAGGCCTCGGATATACAATGTAGTGGTTCTGCCAATTTTAACGCATTGAAGCCTGGTTTGATAGGAAGCTCTGCGGAAAGGCTATTACCATCACTATCATTACACTGGGGAAGGTGCAAAGAACTGCTTGTATTGGCATACGCGGAGCATGTAGAACTTGCCCCAGTGCCGCTCTGAACTCGTTTCACACTTACTTCCCATCGGCTTTTACGTTATTTCCATCGCTGCTCAAACCGCAATCAGATTAAAGAAAACCGGCCTCTGGAGGCAAACTCTCA
This sequence comes from Anastrepha fraterculus, assembly GCA_037575425.1. NCBI lineage: Eukaryota > Metazoa > Arthropoda > Insecta > Diptera > Tephritidae > Anastrepha > Anastrepha fraterculus. Next base: position 76,340 of record JAYXIM010041520.1, on the reverse strand, counting down.
AAGGACATGGTAGTATTTGTAAGCAGTTAACATCCATTCCTCTGAACTTTGTACAGATCTCTCTAACCGCAAACTCGATCCGGGTCACGCCAGGGCAATCTTTCCAAACAGACAGGATTGAATCGAGCGGAAAAAGTGCACCAAAAATTTTTCAAAACAGAAAATCGAATTTTTAACAAAATGTCGGCCTTAAATTGTTTATTAAAAAAGCAATTTATCGATGAGAAAAATCTATTGTTTCAAAATTCCTTAAGAAGTAAAGGGCCGAACATCATTATTTTGGTCAGTTTAAACTATTTTTTCTTCCTTTGTTTTAACTTTTCATTATTTTTATATGAAAATGCAGCTCATTGTCCAACAAAATCCATATAAAGCGTATTCCCAAATTTCATTATAAAAAATTAAAAATTCCACAAACTTTTCATCCCAATTCCAAGCCAAGAACCACATAAATCCAGTTTCAAAATTTGATAAAAAAAATTGGAAAAATTTCACGAACATTTCATCACAATTTCACACTTTTTTATTTAACTGAATTTTTAGTAGGCGTTTTTATTGCTGTTTTAGTATGATAATGCGCAAGCTTGAAATTGTATAAAAGTCGCGAAGAATTTTAATCATTTTTTTTTTAATTTTTACAAATTCTTTTTATAATTTTTTTTAATTTTTTTTTAATAAGTTTAAATAATTTCTATTCTATTCTATAAAATTCTATTTATTTTAATTTTTTTTCTGTCTAATTTTTTTAATATTTTTTAACTTTTTTTCATAAATTTTTAAGATTTTATAAATTTTCTTTTCTACTTATTTTTAATTTTTTTCTGTCTCATTTTTTTAATATATTTTCTTAACTTTTTTTCATAAATTTTTCAGATTCTATAGATTTTTTTTCTACTTATTTCTAATTTTTTATATATATATTTTTTGTTAGCTCATTTTTTAAGCTTATTTGCAAAATCTATTTTATAAATAAACTTTATATAATTACTAACAATTTTTTTAAACACCAGAATGATAGAAAATGCCTTTTCCAATTCCGGTCGCCTTCCGGCAGGCAACGGCAAACCTACTGCCATGAAAAAGCTGCTCATAAAACATCTTTTGCCATTCGGAGTCGGCTTAACATTGTACGCCCTTCCATTTGTAGAACAACATTAAGACGCACGCCAAAAAATACGACGAGGAGCTCCACCGAACACCAAAAAAAGGGTGTAATTTTTTAGGGAGAAAGTTAACAAGAACGACGGCTAAAACAAATGGCCAAAAATCAGTCACATTTCTGAGCCACTTCAAACTTGCACTTTTTAACCCCGAAATTCAATGGGCTACAAAACTGCTTACTAAAAATAAAGGATATTTATAAAAATTCCTAGTGAAAAGTTTGAAATTTCGATGAAAATTTTTTAATTTTTGTTTTATTTCGCACAAAATTTTAAATTTTGAGTCAAATGGTTTTTGTTGTAGAATGAACCGTATATTTATAAATGCATGAAATTTAAATAAAAAGTAATTAATTTAAGTTTGTAGTTTCGATGAAAATTTGTAGAATTTTTTTTAATTTGCACAAAATTTGAAACTTTAAGTTAAATGACTTTTGCTGTAGCATTAACTATACTTTTATTAAAACATGAGTAAATTAAATAAAAACTAAAAAAAATGTTCAAGACTTTGAAATATATCGCGCTGCTATTACTGTGAACCCTAGTGTACTCCCATTTATTTCCTTCAAGTCGTTTGGTCCTTCCATAACAGGAATTCGTTTTCGATAGTAAAACAAAAAACCAAAAAAAATCAGAAAAAAGCTGTCTCTCAATTTCTCTTAACACTGTCTGTGCGTTATTGATTCAATCATGTCTGGAGAGTGTCTTTTGCCAGCCAAGCGCGCATACCTACACGCACTTACAAAAATGAGCTTTGTAATATTCATCATACGCACCGTTGCACCTGCAATTTCACATTCCTTAAGGTAACACAAACGGGCGGCAGTGTAAAAGGAGAGTGAGTGCGTTCATCGGCATTTAAGGCAAAATGATTTTAAAATAGCTCAACGCTATCTGTCGGGTTGTCGTTGCAATGACTGGTTGACGAGAAAATTGTAGAGTTGTCATTGTTTTTGGTGCATTGATTGTTGTTGTTACTTTTGTTGTTACTCTGCTGTCTTTGCGATATTGTTTTTATTGTGGTAACACAAAAAAACCAACAAAAATTGTGGCAATGACAAATGTACGCTTGTGAGTATGCGAAGCAGCAATGTTTTAACTATTTTACTTACTCACTCTTGTGCTGCTGCTTTTCCCTCGACGTTTACTTGCCCGTAACCACATGAAAGTGTATATATTCGTCTATCTGTCAGTTGCATTTCATCAACTGCTTGCAGCAGTGGGCGGCATCACAATCACCACTAACTCAGCACACACACACACACACACATATGAACGCCCTAGACGTGCTTGTCAACGTTGTCAGCAGCAAACGCTGGGTCACTCACTCACTCACTCACTCACTCACTCGCTACGCATTCGCTCGACTGACTTGTAGTCACTCACTTGGTTTGGCATTAATGTGAAAGTCTGCTGATGGATTCTTGCGATAGAAGTTGAAACTAACGCATACAAACACATACACACACACTTACATACAAACTAGCCAACACTCTTGAAGTACAAACTTCATTTCTTACACACAATCCCCTTGCGGGCCGTTGCTAGCTGCACACTCGTAGGCGTGTTTGACTACTCAGAATGACTTGCGTCGAGTTGTTGCTGTCAGCGACGCAGAACAATGACTGCATACATACATACACTCGTATATATGTATGTGTGTGTACTAGTAGTCGAAATGACAATGACAATGTAGGAGACTGACAACGGTCAGCAGATTGTGAAGATGTCGCAGAAAATTAAAGCGTGCATTGTTGGTGACGAAGCAAGGGCACTTATAGGCGGAGAATTACTGGAAAATCACATAATGCTAACAAAGACGATGGACAATGGCTGAGGCGAGTAATAGGGCAGGCGATATCGTAAACTCGTTAATGTAAGCCTTTAATGAGTAAGTAGGCTTAAATAAGTAAAGCAGTTAGCAGAGTATAATTCTTAAGCAAACACATCAATATTTGAGGTTTTAATTTGCACGAAGTGTTTGTTTTAAAGATTCCTCGTTGTAGCGTTGTGCTGTTGCTTATACTTCGATCTTTGAAGTCCCTCAAAACTTCACGCTTAAAGGAGGTAAGGTAAACCAAAGGTAGGTGAATTTTATGCTAGTACATGAGCAGCTGTCTACTGGCTGCCTAGTCATAAATTACTTTCATTGTTAGCTGCAATCGCGCCAGTTTTGAGAGAATGATAACAACATTTTTTTTTTTTTTTAATTTTTTTCAAATATGCACAAAGTTTAAATGGATTTAAATGGTTTTTGTAATGTAAAATTGGAATGAATTTTTTTTTAATTTGCCCTCAGTTTCAGGCTTGAATTTAAATGATTTTTGTAATGGAAATTTTCAATGTAATTTCTCTGAATTTTTTTTTTCAAATTTGTACAAAATGAAGTTTGGATTTAAATGGTTTTTCTAAAGTAAATTTTTAATGTAATTTTTTTTTGAATTTTTTTTTCAAATTTGCCCTCATTTCAGGCTTGAATTTAAATGATTTTTTTAATGTAAAGTTTTAATATAATTTCTTTGAATTTTTTTTTCGAATTTGTACAAAATTTGAAGTTTGGATTTATATAGTTTTTGTAATGGAAATTTTTAATGTAATTTTTTTTGAATTTTTTTTTTTCAAATTTGCCATCAGTTTGAGGCTTGAATTTAAATGATTTTTTCAAAGTAAATTTTTAATATATTGTAATTTCTTTGAATTTTTTTTTCAAATTTGTACAAAATGAAGTTTGGATTTAAATGGTTTTTGTAATGTAAACTTTTAATGTAATTTTTTTTTCAAATTTGGCCTCAGTTTGAGGCTTGAATTTAAATGACTTTTTTTATGTAAATTTTTAATGTAATTTCTTTGAATTTTTTTTCCGAATTTGTACAAAATTTGAAGCTTGGACTTAAATGGTTTTTGTAATGAAAATTTTTAGTGAAACTTTTTTTTTAATTTTTTTTAAATTTGCCTTCAGTTTGAGGCTTGAAGTTGAATGATTTTGGTAATGCAAAATTTTAGTGAAATTTTTTGAATTTTTTTTTTCAAATTTATGCAAAATTTGAAGCTTGAATTTAAATGGTTTTTGTAATGCAAAATTTTAGTAAAATTTTCTCAAATTTGTACAAAATTTGAAGCTTGGACTTAAGTGGTTTTTGTAATTTAAATTTTTACTGTAATTTTTTTTAAATTTTTTTTCAAATTTGCAGAAAGTTTGAGGATTGGATTTAAATGGTTTTTGTAATGTAAAGTTTTGATGGAATTTTTAAAAATTTGTTTTTTCAGATTTGTAAAAAATTTTAAGCTTGGATTTAAATGGTTTTGTAATGGACATTTTTTATGTAATTTTTTTTTTTTAGTTTTTTTTCAAATTTTCCCTCAGTGTGAGACTTGAATTTGAATGATTTTTGTAATGCAAATTTTTGTGAAATTTTTTCAATTTCTTTTTTCAAATTTGCACGAAGTTTGAAGCTGGGATTTAAATGGTTTTTGTAATGCAAATTTTTAATGTAATTTTCTTTTAATTTTTTTTTTCAAATTTGCACAAAGTTTGAGGATTGGATTAAAGTTGTTTTTGTAATGTAAACTTTTAATGCAATTTTTTTTTAGTTTTTTTTTCAAATTTGCACAAGCAATTTGCAGTGTAAAATTTGAATGAATTTTTGTAAAATTTTTTTCAAGTTTGCCCTCAGTTTGAGGCTTGGATTTAAAGGTTTTTAATTCAAAATTTTAATGACATTTTTTTTTCATTTTTTTAAATTGACAGAAAGTTTGAAGCTTGAATTTAAATGGTTTTTGTTATGTAAATTTTTAATGTAATAATGTTTTTTTGAATTTTTTCTCAAATTTGCACAAAATTTGAAGCTTGGATTTAAATAGATTTAAATGTAATGTAAACTTTGAATGAATTTTTTTTTAATTTTTTTCAAGTTTGCCCTCAGTTTGAGTTGAAGGTTTTTGAGGTAAAATTTTAATGAAATTTTTTTTTCTTTAATTTTTTTTTTTAATTAATACGAGGTTTAAAGCTTGGATTTGAAGGGTTTTTTAAATAAAATTGTTTTTTTAATTTTTGTTTAAAGCTGCTTGAAAGTTTAAAGCTTGGATTTATAGGTGAATGAAGTTTATTTTTCAAGAATAGGTACCAGGAAAAAATTTAAAAATTTTGGTTAAGGAGTTCAAAGTTTTTATGAGATTTTTAAAAGTTATATAAAAAAAATAGTAGTGTGTTTATAATTATACAACGCGATATACATAAATAGCAAAAAATCAAGAACAGTGGTTAGGGCACGTAAAAGGTAGTGACTCCGCTGCTATGCTGCCTAGAAGCCTATCACAAAGAGGTAAAGGTACAAATTTAACTTTCCGGTCAGACTTCGTAGCCATAACTTGCAAAGAGTTACAACATCCGATGTTTCTTACGTGAGTACTTGCCTGCGACGGCCTTAATCCACGGTGCTCAAAAGCTCACGGATCAATTATATTAATGATCAGAACCCAAGAGATTTATAGGAGTTATTTTTTTATCAATTTATTGTTCGAAGAATCATTTTATTGTTCTAAATAATTATAGGTCTTGGTACCAAGTAACCGCCTGGGTAGATCTCAAGACCCATCTAAACCTTTGCCGTTCTATGAATCGCGGCAGCCAGCTGCAAACCAATTCCACGTCAACCAGAAAAGATTTAAAAGCTTTGAAGGTATTAACCACAGTCACCACGAAAACCTCCCCGAAGGGCTGCTGCCAAGAACAGTTTAGCGCGAACTCTCAGGGCTCCTATTTCTCTTGGTACCGAGATTAAGTCTTCGGTGTGACCTTGTGCCCGAAGGCGCTACCAACTGAGCTTCCATAATGCCCAGGAACTAGTAAACCGAGATTTTGGTCGCTTTTTATAGCAGGCATACCTTACCTCTTGAAAATTCGAACCCCTGAATCGCCTGAGGGAATCACAAAGAGGTACAAAAAGGCATGATATTTAATATTCCCTTATTTTCTGTGCGGAACTTACGTTGATGATATGTCTAAAGAGATGGATGTTGACAGATCAACCGTCAGCAACCGTTTGCACGCGATGTGAATGGTCCAGAAAGCAGGTAAGCAGGTAACTGGGTGCTGCATCAATTGAAGGAGAGGATCTATTATGATAAACCTAAGCGTCGAAAAAGTTGGATTATGCGAGGTGAACCAGGTTCGTCGACAGCGAAAAAAATATTCGTGCTTCAAAGGTTATGTTGCGCATCTGGTGGGCTCAGAAGAAGTATTGCACAGTCGCATTTCTCGATATATTTGCGATATCCGAGTTGCGCATGACACCACTGTTCTCGCAACTGACCCCCCAAAGGCTTCATATAAGCTCCAAAAAGGACCGGATACTTTAACCCAATGGTTAACAGATTCGATAAAATCCAATGAGGCAAAATCCGTTGCAGTAACTTACACATTCGAAGCATTTGCCCTCCCTTTAAACTGAGTAATATAATCATTCCCCAAAATGATATCTTGATAAGCTCCTCGACAGCAAACTTGCATGGAAAACACATATTTTCACTAAACGTAAGGCACTTGGGATCAAACTCGGAGTTCTATAAGAATACTGGTTCTCCTTCGCCTTAATTGGCGCGATAACTGCTTACGCGATTTCGGCTGAGTTTAATAAAGCGTGTGTCGTTTTTTTTCTCGTGCTAACCGGCGCCAGTTAGACTCACTAAGTGAAGTCAAGATCTTCTCCACCTGATCTTTCCAACGCAAAGGAGGCCTTCCTCTTCCTTTGCTACCACCAGCTGGTACCGCATCAAATACTTTCAAAGCCGAAGCGTTTGTATCCATTCGGACGACATGACCCAGCCAACGTAGCCGCTGGATCTTTATTCGCTGCGGTACGTCTATGTCGTCGCAAAGCTCATACAGATCATCATTCCATCGCCTGCGATACTCGCCGTTACCAAGGTGCAAAGGTGAAAAAGTCTTTATCTGAATCTTTCCCTCAAACACTCCAATCGTCGCTTCATCGGATGTTGTCATCGTCCACGCTTCTGTGTCATACGTTAGGACGGGCAGGATACTGGTTACTTAATAGAAGTTCTCATGCCTCTCTCAAAAGCAAGCTTTCACTCGACACAACAATTTTAAACAAGCATGGGCCTACGGCATACAGCTCTGGGGCACTGCAGCCAGTTGTAGCATCAAAATACTCTCAATATACCAATCGGAAACACTTAGACTTATTACGAACGCACCATTTTTTTTTTTTTTTTTTTTGGTGGGTGATGTAGGCTTTAAAATGCCTTTGCACTTATAGCGACCGTCGTCTACTGCGTGGTATTGTGTGGCCACTAAAACGATCCCTCTTCACCTTCTGGGGAGACACTCTTCCCAGAACTGCTTTCTATATTACTTCAGGAGGACTCAGAACGGCATCCATGAAGGACCAATTCTATTCACCCATATCTGGGTCCACAATATTCGTAGCCAGATTTCATGCTTTAGGCTCGTCTTCGTGTGTCTCTATCAGCGCGGCTTCGCTTTGTTGCACTGTGTCGATGTCAATCTCTTATTTTCGAAGTAGGTTTTCGATGCATTTCTTTACCGCGTTCCAGCTGTCCCGTCATTCGAGCATTTTGCTGATTATGTTGATCGGTGCGATGTTGCCAATCTACTCTCTCAGAGCAATTCTTTCCGCGAGCCATCTGTTGCAACTAAAAAATGTGTGTTCAGCATCATCGCTCAGCGCCTCGCAGTATATGCACTTAGAATCGGTTACCTTGCCCATGTGGTATAGGTATTTCCGGAAGTATCCGTGGCCTACGAGGAACTGAATTAAGAAGTAGTTCACTTCGCCCAAGTTCCTTTAGACCCATTTGTCTATTGATGGAATGAGTTTCGCCGTCCATCCGCCATTCGGTTCAGCGTCCCATCTTTCCAGTGTCCCATCAGCTTTGCCACCGCAGCATGGTTTGGCATCTCCTTTCTGAGACTAGTGACTACACTCGTTCCCGGACCATGAGGTGGACGGGTATCTGCCCGCTGATCACAAAAATTGCTGCGCCTGAGATAGTGCAATAGGCAGAGGAAACTCTGAGTGCCGCTGAGTGCCTCCAGAGCTTTGCGCTTGGCTTGGCAGCTTAGCACAGTTCCCCATATTTCGCTGCCGTACAGGAGAATTGAGTTTGTGGCCGGCTTAGCTTTCTTTTACTTTGAGTTGGCCAACCGATGTTTGTCATTAATCTACTTAGCATTCCCGTGACCTTTGCTGCTTTGGTATCCGCATACCGTATCTGGGTCCAGAAAGTAAGCCTGCAGTCAAGTTGAATACCTAAGAATTTCACTACTTTTTGGGAAGGAGTGCACCATAATACGTACATCACAAATACCCAAATCCATCGTGATCTCAGATTTCCCTCGATAGCTGAAGAAATACAAAATATGAGACTCGAATCACACCCAAGCCCTTTTAATGGCAGAAATAAGAAGAGGAAGTCAACAGAGGTTTTACGAGTATTATACTAATAAGCAAAAAACCAGAAAGAGTTGCACCACTGGGTCCTTTCCATGCATGTCTAGAATAATGGCTGAGTTTCAAGTACAAGTATTGCTGAATGTTAAGAAACAGTTTGCAATAAATAAATGGAATTAAAAAAAAGAAAAGTAAGCAGATTTCAAATTCCATACACAGTAAGCAGTTTTCCTCATCCTTCTCGCGTCGCTTTATCGTATTGTTATAGTCTTATTAATAGCTTTTGGTGAAAACTAATTAGCCTGTTTTCTTCATGCCATACATACATACGCACTTATACGCATACATCTGTGACGAATTCAACGAAGCTTGGAATAAAAAATACATTTCATATTACGTGCAATTAAATGAATTTGTACAGTCACCACAACTTAACGATTCTCCATGACACACACACACACACACACACATAACTATGTCCACTTCTCAGTTATTATTTATTTGTTTCAATGATTTTGCAATTTCATATACGTACATACATTTAAGGGCCATAGCTGCAGTATTATTTCAATTTCCGCTACAAACCAGTGGCGCTGGCATAATTGTCTTAATTAACGAGAAATTACATCAGCGTGCGTGTGTATGTGTGTGTGTGTGCTGAGCAAATGTAAGCGGAAAATGTATAGCGAAAAATCGCGTCAAGAATTGTGCAGGAAAAGCTGGATATTAATTCAGAAGAGCGCATTGTCCTGCAGGCAAACCAAACACGACATTTTGCACGCCATCACTCAGAAATCACTCCGCCAGTAGTTATGTAAGTGACGAGTTCGTTTTTGCGTGTGTGTGTGGGTGATTGCATGTATTGAGTTTATGAGCGAGCGACTGAGACTGAGCGACTGAGTGACAGTGGAATTGCGTGAAAATAACATGCAAATGACGAGTGCTGTCGACAGGCAAAGAGGCGTACTTTTGCAATATTGAGCAGGTACAGCCCACCTCCGTTGCAAGTCTTGCTTATTAGCGTGTAAAAAAATTCTTGCTATTATTGTGAGCAATAAAACGACAAAAGGCTGTGGTCAATCTCATTTTTTTTCTTTTTTGTTTTTCTTTTGTCGTTGCCTTACTAGGCTTTGGCTAATTGCATAAAAGCACAACAAAGTCGCTTACCTTTCAGTGTGTACTTCCGTTTCCGGTTCGAGGTGGTTAACGATGACTTTGATGGCGCAACTAACTGAGCCCATAAACCATTTTTTGCAACACGTTCCCTGAATAAAGATGGAAAGCCAAAGTAAATCAGGTATGACGACAAGGCAAATTAACTGTAGATGAGAATGTAAGGGGTGTTTTTTTAGAGCTATTGATTATTATTGTATTATTTTTTTCCGAATCAGACTTTAAATATTTAGGAAATTAGCTAATATTTTGATGTCATTGTGCATCTCATTTTATGGAAAACTAGAAAAACAATTATTAGCCCGTTCACGCCCAAACAAAACACTTAACACTTGATTTTTTTTTGTCAAGATGACTAGTACAGCTCTCAGACACAATTAAGACCTCAAGCCCGGTTCGAGCGAAGGCGGGGCAGTCGCACAGGAAGTGGTTCGCCGTCCTGTCCTCCTCTTCACAAGCTGGGCAGAGTACACTGTCTGAGATACCTACCCTATCCATGTGCTTCGCCCACAGAAAGTGGCTCGTCATCAGTCTAACCAGCCGTCTGCACTCCCCTCTGCTTAATGACAGGAGGGTGTGCGACAATAGATCGGGCATGACAGGTAACACCAGTTTAGTCCATCTGCATCCTCTCTCAGCCTGCCAAGCTCGCTTGTGGGTATTGGTGACTCATTTGCTAACCGTGGCTTTGATGGCCGCAGAAGAGAGTGGCAAATCGGGCTCTGGGACAAGGAAGTTGGCCTCGGAGCCCATCCTAGCTAAGAAGTCAGATATGGCCCCTAGTGACATTCAGCTGCTTCCAGACCTGAAAAAAATGCATGCATGGACAGCGTTTTTTATCAAAGGTTGAGGTCATAACAGCTCTGGAAGCGTATTTTGTATCCCCCCAGATTCTCACTTGAGGGACGGAATTCATAAATTGGAATCTCGTATTAATGTTCAGGGAGGATACATTGAATAAAAGTGTATTTTAATCCATAAAATTGTTTTGTTCTTATCGAACCGCAAAACTTATTGAACAACTGGGTATAACCTAATTCACGAGACCTACACTTAGTCGTCAGAAGGCTGCCCGCAGATTGCAGATCAGAACAGCAAGAAGCCGGTCGATCTTTTTATAAAGAGATATAAAATCTCCAGTGCCTTTTTTTTCTTTTTTTTTCCTTGTTCATTCCTGTCGGGAGCATAGGGCCTCGACAAGACTCAGTCTTGCGTTGGTTTCGCTAATCTGTTTTTGTTTTCTAACAAGGTAGGTGATTAGCCTGCCGCTACCAGTCTTAAGTAGTGGGAATGTCTACCTGTCGTTGCTTAGAAACAACGCCTTCTTACTGCTTGAAGCGCCATCTGTGTTTCACATTTTTCTGCTAGAAGGATAACACAGATGGTTGAGGGCCTCGCTAAATTTCGTGTGTCTGCGCTATTACCGCGGTCGCCCGCTTGCTCTGGCTAGCGGCACTGATGCAATGTGTAACCGTCTGTTTTTTCTTTATTTTTGCTTGTGTAAGCAGCCACAATGCAAATAATGCGCTGACCATTGTGTGGGAGTAAGGATAGAAAGTATAAGTTTTTGGAGTTGAGGAATGCATTTTTTTTGGTTTTTAGAAACTAGGAAAGTAAGTAAGTTTGGAAAAGTGCGAGGACCGTGCTTTACGTGGAATTCGAACCCAGGGATGGCAGGCTAATGCAGTACCGAGGCTGCTCAAATACCTTCAATTGCTGGCACTTCACTAATACTTTCTGACAGGATTGAGTACTTGGAATTAATTGTGGAACACTTGGAATTTATTGTAGAGAAACAAAGTTCAAAGTTGTGTCATTTTGCTGCAAAGAGTCGTCTCATTCAAACAATTCATAGGCTTCACAAGAGTTTCATAGAATGCACTGTTGAGCCTTTACTTAGAGGACTTCCATGTTGGTAGCAGCAGGCCTGTGTTACTTAAGCAGGTGAAGATAAGCCAATGAGGAGTCCTCGATATAAAGTACTTCTCTACTACCACCACAGCTCTAGTAGTACCCTGACTATACCATTTAACTCATAGACATTGAAAGTAAGTCCCTTCTTGTCTGTTATACCACTAAACTTCGATGCAGACGGCTGTAAAGTTTTGCTTGCACTACGAGCACTCCAAGAATTTCACATTCATCTTTAACAGAACGAGCGCTTCGATCCAATTTAGCTTTGCTGTCATGCCTTCGTACTAAGATTTCATTTCGCAACTGGTTCAAAGTTAAGTAGAAATGTTGGTTAAAAGATATTTTGGTGTGAACTCTTCTCCCGAACTTCTTTATATTGCAAACAGAGGAAATCAAGGCCAAAGAAGCAGTCGTTTGGATGTTCACAATTCTTTCGATATCCAGATAGTAATTAAGACTCATTAGGAAGATGATGACTAATTGCTATCGGGCCGATTCCTGGGCGCATAGTGCCAGTCTGGATTCAGTAGTAATGTAAATTCAGGAGTAATAGGTCATTAGCATAGAATCACTTTCCTCGGGGTAGAACTGCCACCTATAGCTTACTAGGTATAACTTGCAAGGAATAGCATTTCCCAGAGACAATCGTTCGCTACGAGACAGTCGTTGTTTGAGCCGCTTATCACACGTAGACAGACACCGCATTGTGATATCAGGAATGCTTATTTGAAGGTGACATTTCTTCGCCTTTGCAGTAGGAGTTATCGAGCTAACTCCCATTATTCCCACCCGCTGCTTGTTTGGGACTGCTTATTTGTAAATAAATACTTATTCACAGCTATCCTTCATATCTGAAGATCCTATCACTGCAACCACAGCCTGTGACCAGCTCGGTAGCTGACAGCTCGGCTTCCGCGTAACTCCTCAATTCCGCGATATCGAAATTTAAGGCTCATGGGATTGTGCTATTAGTGTTATCTAGGAGCAAATAGTGTATAGTAAATGGAGAGCCGCGGCTACCGTAGCCGAATGGGTTGGTGCGTAACTACCATTCGGAATTCAGAGAGAACGTAAGTCCGAATATCGGTGAAAGACCAAAATGAAGAAAAAGCGTTCGCAGCTCGGCCGACAATGGCAAGGCTCCGAGTGTATTTCTGCCATGCAAAAGCTCCTCATAAGTTCGGAGTAGCTCCTGTAGCTCCTTCCTTTTGTGGAACAACATCAAGACGCTCACCACAAATAGGACGAGGAGCTCAACCAAACACCCAAAAAGGGTGTACGCGCCAATTATATACGGGCCGTCGAGGTAAATCCGGAATGTTGAACTTAAAAACAAAACTATTGGATATTTACTCAAAAATAATTTTATTTGCACTTAACTTTGTATAATGTGAGTACACATATCATAGTTGAAAATTATTCAATGTAACCTCCATCTCGTGCAATTACCTGCTCCAGCCGGGACCTGAAGCACCCACATGCGCGAGCTACCTCCTCTTTGTCCATTGTGGTCTTCACTTCCTCGATGGTTGCCTTCAGAGCGTCCTTAGTGTTATGAGGCTTCGCGTTAACTTTTGCTTCAACTGTGCCCCACACGTAATAATCAAGAGGTTGCAGTCTGGGCTTGAAGGGGGCCAAAAATCTGGTGACCAATGGTAGGGTAGGTTGTTCTGGAGCCAAGCCTGAGTCTTCTTTGCCTTGTGAGCAGGTGCGGAGTCCTGCTGAAACACAAATTCTCTTCCAGCAGCCACGCGGTCCATCCAAGGTTGCGTTTTTTTGTAGCCAAACCACTCTATTATCTCTTTAGGGCTTTTTCCGGCGCGAAGTGACTCTAGTATCGCAGCTCTTCTGTCCTGCACTCGACTCATCGTTTCACTAGCACTTACTCCGGCACTCCAATGTCAGTCAGGAAACAATACACTAAAACTATGTCCCTTTATCAGTGGTGTTAGACTGAACGCTCCTGCTCCAGAGCTTTTGAAATGTTTTCCGGATTCACCTTGACGGCCCTGTATAAAGGAAGAGCTATGGGATAGCTGCGCTTAGATAATTTGGATTTAGGTCAGTGAAGACTGGACTAACACTTTGGCACGTAATATTATAAAACCTTTCTAACCAGTGTAGATCGAAGGTGCTCAGGAGAGCTTCTCAGGCTAATAAAGCCGTAACTGAAGATATGGGTGTGGATTGAGTCAGATACTATTCAGAAGAAATTCTTGCTAAAAAGATTTATAAATTGCCAAGTACTTAGTAGGGCAGCAACTTGAAAAACGATAAGCTGCATACAGCTCAAAACTCTTCCCCAATTGACTCTGCTTTTATGTAATTAAATCTCAGATCCCTAGATTTTCACTTTATACCTCTGGATTACTTTATACCACTTCATTAGTGTTCTTTAGTTCTTTACGCCTAAAAAGGCACCCGCTTGAACAAATATTAATTCGATTCTCAGAGTGCCAAGTAGGCGGAAATGAGAAAAAGATGCGGTGAGAGGATACAGTTTAACAAGCGTTTGTTAATGCAACAAAGTGGCAAATGTAATTAAAATTAGTTTTATGAAAGGCTGCTGGTATCGAGAATTTTATTTTATTGCGCACTAATTACAATTCAAAAGTGGCAAGTACAATGGGTGGCTAGAGAAAAAAGGAATGTCAAATGAGTTATTGGCTGATTCTGATGGTTTAAAAAGTTATTTCTCTTAGCAGACTTCACCGGCACTAGCCGAAGGGGTGATATGTAGCGAGACATAAAATTTTTCCAAACCCATGCTGTCAAAGCTACTTGAATTATGATGAGATAGAATCTTCCTAGCATTAACTTTTCAGCTTCCTTGCCTTAGCAAAGCTGGCATTCAGACATCCTTGGCTCTCACTTTATTCAAGCGATGTGGCAAGTTAGGATACCAGCTGCATGCAAGAATTGTCTTGCCTTATTTCTACCTCTGTAATTCCTCCAGAAACTTGGTAATTAACAATAAAAAGTAATATTCTCTAGACGGCCAATCGGTCATGGAAAGAAGAAAATACTTGTGTTACAACCAGACTAATTTGGCCTCAAATATATTAGAGAAGATCAGAAGAGAGAACACCTCAAAGGTCGTGGCTTGTGTCACCGGTTATTGGCTGTTAGGTAGGCACTCTTTTAGGGTAGGAATATTTTCTCATGAATGCTTCAGAAGTTGTAGAGACAAGCAAGAGGAAAAAGCAGTAGAACACTTCCTCAATAATATCCCAGCCTTAGCTGGAGTAGAGTAGCTAGTAGAGCAAGGAAGTAGAAAAAAAAACACTCTTTTACTGAACTCTCCGGTGTTGGAATAAATCTATTCTACCCTTCATAAGATAGGTCTCAACCAACGGCATGATATCTCCGCAGATTTCTGCAGTTGGACAGGTTTGATGCCATCGGTACCAGGCGACTTGAAGGCCCTTAAAGAGCCAATGGGCCAAGCCATGCTACACTTATGCAGCAGCCAGCCTCGGCTCCGAAGACAACTTGGAGTGCTTCACAAGCTGGTGCTACTTGATACAAGATTCGTCGTAAAATGAGCGGCGACAAGTAACTTTAGTAACTCGCCGCTCATTGCCCAACGTTCCGATTCGTCCCTCAGGTAATCCAAGGGAGCGGAGCTCCTCGTGAGTACTCTTGGCCTTCCTAATTTCGGAATTATGAATTCTTAACCTTACCTTGATTACTGTTTCATTGAGTGCTTGCTTCGAGAAGCCAACTGAGTTTTAGTTGCTTCAATTCAATTCTTGGTTTCAGGCGCTTAAAAGTAAGTATCTCATAAAGCTTTGAGATTTGTGGTATCAAAGAAATTAGTCAATAAAATGATACGGCATGCTCGGTTTGGGAATCGTAATTACTTCAACAACCTTCTACAATTTAGGAAAATATTTAAGGCGGATTGATGTATTGAAGAAGAAGACAAAACTCATCACGCTCTGATGCAGTAAATTGTTCAGTAATTCGGCAGTAGTTAAGGCAAACTCCGATGCCTTTTTGTTCTAAAGGAGTTCTATTTCCATTAAAACTTTCTTGCGTGTTATTTTTGGAATTACTTTATGCGGTTCGTATCTCCGTTCATGAAACAGAAAATGATAGCAAATGCTTTTCTGCCCTTCGGCAGGCAATAGCAAACCTCTAAGTGTATTTCTGCCATGAAAAAGCTCCCCATAAAAAATTGTCTTTCGGAGACGGAGCAAAAACTTAAATCCCTCCAGATGTGGAAAATATTAAAACACACATCACAAATAAGAGATGGAGGTAGACCAAACACTCAAGCGGGTGGCTGGAAAGAAAAAACGTATGATATGTATGCCAGTTTATTACTCCGACAAATTCAGTTTACCTCGAGGAAGACCGATTCTATCGTCCCTACGGTGACATTCAATAGGGACTTTCCCACTCTCTTTCTGTCTCGAGAGGAATGGAGTAAGGGACTTTTACTAAACAACTTCAATTCTATATGTATATATTCTCATAGACTTAGAACTGAAAAATGTGTCGTCCTAATGGCAGCTGTGTCTTCCAGGCGGAAGTATTGGCAATAGGGGAAGCTTGTAGATTACTTCTCTTTCAATGGCAATATCGCTATACTTTCAGATGACCAAGCTGCAAAGCAGATGAACTGGAAAGAGGGGGATCTGCCATGAATAACGTTCTTGCAGAATCGATGTTCACACCACTGGATGCAATCAAGATTGCAATCTCTTCAAAATACCTACAAATCGCGGATCGTAGAGGGATCAGACAACTTGCAAAGTCAGCAGATCCTTACGGCCCACCTGCAACTACAAACAAACGTCAGCATTGACAGGTATGAAGCGAAGGGATGTTCGCAGACTAACTGGCTTCTGGACTATCGAGGAACAAGCAGCCAAAATGGGCATTGCTTACACTATATACTGCCACAGTTGTAATCAATCGGAGATTGAAAGAGATCGAAAAAGAAACAGTCTGTCAGTTCCTCTGTGAATGTCTTGACCTATGGAAAGCAAGGACGTTAACCCTTGGCAAACCGCTTTTCAAAAACATCAAAGCAACCTTATAAGCTTTCTCAGTCTCATAGACTGGATATAGTCGTGAAGAAATAATCGTAGAACTTGTTCATCGTAAGAATGTGTCAACGAAATGGTGCGGAAGTACTAATTTAATTCTTGGTGAATATTCACTACAACCAACCACCCAACTGCTCTGTTGAAGCAGCTTTACTCAGTTAAGAGCGTTTGTCCAAGTTGACGTAAATACTTTTCGCCTGAAACCTGCAATTAGGTAGAATAAAAAACTTTCTTTTTTCATTTCGACGATTACAGATCTCCGATTTCTGGTCAATGTATTGGTCTAAGCCGAAGTTACGAATTACTTAAACAATTAAATAATACAGGACATTACAAGACAAGATGTGAGGTATGTGCCATTGGAAGCTACAACTTTACTCCATCTTTTTCCGCGCAGCCTACGGATTCCTCTGACGAAAAATTCGAGTTCCTTTGACTTGATCCATTCGATGAGCCAGTTTGCGATGCTCTCGTAAGTGAACTGCTCTCCAATAAGGGCTGACTGTATTGATCAGAACAGATGGTAATTCGAAGATGAAATGTCCCAATTCAGTCTCTCTAAATATTTCTAGACTGATTTAGCAAGGTGAAGAAGCTGAAGAGAGCAATGTTAAATGTGGTACGCATAGACATCACAGACAGAATTGCCGATACACGTACCGCAATCAGACTGAGGAGCTGGAGCTATAAGCTCAACCTCACTTATGGGCACTCAAGCATCCTTAGAAACTTCGAGTTCATCCCTCTGTCAACAGATCAGTGTATACCCTCGTTTAGTCCAACCGGAACATTCTCCACTCACATCCCGTCAAGGCAAGAGTGGACGGAGGGCTACACTTGGGGGCAGGGCCTGGTGAACTTGTTCACGGATGGATCGAAGTTGGAAGGAAAGGTTGGCGGAGGAGTCTTTTGCTAGGGGCTCCCCATCAGACTCAAATTCAGGTTACTGGACCACTGCAGTGGGTTACAGGCAGAGGTAGCCGCAATCAAGGAGGCAGCTGATTGGCTGCTCAAATGCGTACTAACTGTCAAGAAAGTAAATATTTATTCCGACAGCCAAGCGGCAATAAGGGCTCTCGGGTCTATGACGGTACATTCGGAATTGGTCAACGAATGCTTGACCTCATTTTCGACTGCGTCCCAATTTTTTGACATCAGCCTCATCTGGGTTCCCGGTCACAGCGACATTACGGGAAACTGTGAGGCGGATGAGCTGGCCAGACAAGGGACATGTGAGGTGATTTCCCCGCGAAGGGAGAGAATTGGGATCCCCCTGACTACCTGCGGTCTGCTCCTGGAAAGATGGGCATCGCGCCAACTCAGCGAGCGCTGGACAAATACACAAACGTGTAAGGTCGCGAAATCCTTCTGGCCACGTGTGGACCGGAGGCGCTCGGACGAGCTTCTGAGGCTGACAAAATATCAGCTCTCTAATCTAGTGGGTTCTCTCACAGGACACAATGCGTGAGGAATGCATGCTGTGAGGCTTGGGATCACCTCGAGTCCTTTTTGCGCTGGATGTATGGAGAATGAGGTGGAATCATCTCAGCAGCTTTTCCTTAGCTGCCCTGCTTTTGCGGGGCTAAGATCCAGGCATCTTGGCTCTTACTTCTTTGCCACGCCTGCTGATATAGCTGGCGCTGACACTAAAAATCTAATCAATTTCATCAGCAGCACAAAGCGGTTGACGCAAACATAGTCATCGTTCGTAATCCGCACGCTCCTAACCATCCCATCACCACCTCTCCTCGCCCTCTCCCTGCATCCCATCGGTCTTTCCCTTTCACCTCACCTCCTTCATAATGGTATCACAAAGGATGAATCTTTCTTCGTCCAAGTGTGCTCACTCCCTGGGCAACCATACCAACCTAACCTAACCTAACTAGCAAGGTGTGACCAGCAAAATCAGTTGTCATGCCATGTCTACCGTCTCACTCTGGCCACTTTTATTTGAGAGCTCGTTTCAAATGATTTGGTTGAAGTCGGTAACGATCGCCAGTGAAGGTCTCAAATGGTTTAAAGAGTTCATAAAAGATGGCACTCTCTGATCGCACCAGATGCATAATACGACGGACCTGGTTAACCTAAACTTATTCCCATACACAATAATGCATCCTCAAATGCTGATTCGACTCCGTCATTTTCATAATTTTATCGACATTTTCGACAATTAGTGATGAGAGCTAAAAAAAAATGGAAATTTTAATGGATTTGAGTAGACTCACACTAAGGTTAAGACAATTTGTAAAGGTAGTTCGTGCAACTAGTGTCCCTCGGCATGATGTACCAAGCAGTTTTCGAACGATGGACAATTTACACAGTGTCTTCTCCTCTTAAGGTACAGGGTGCTAGTTCTTAGAAAACACTGCTCCGATTAAATACAATTATTATGCCTATTCCAACCTATTTTTCTTTATACCACAACTTAACCCGAGTATTTTGTTGACTTTGTTAAATTTTTCTGCGTGACTTTCTCAACACTTGTAAATGCGCTGACTCACTTTTTCTACCATTCATAAAATTGTGATTCCATTACCCTGTCGCCCTTGTGCAGAAGCACTTCCTAGTCACAGTGCACAAAGTTCCATGAAATAAAACGAAATATGTGGCGAATCATTGGCTTTTATCAATAACTGCAAACTTAATCCCATAAAGCTGTACGCATATATAGACGGACATGGATTAATAGTCCACAACCCAGCAAGCCATAAAATTGGTTAGAGGAAATTCGCCAACTGCTCTTTCGTAGCTTTCGTCTTCTTACGAGTAATGAGTACGTGAAATAATCATAAATTTTAAAAGTCCCTTTTTGCTACTACATTTTGTCACAAGGAACGTAAATAAATTTTAGAGGGAAGTTTTTGCAGAACCATTTTCTAAATCTATAAAGAGTTACAAGGAAGAAAGAATGAAAAAGTATTTTCGAATAAAATTTCTAGGCTCATGAAGAGTTCAACTTAAGTTGAATTAGCCATTTATCAGTCTAAATATGTTTCAAAAAGAAATGTTCTCTAATTGATTTTAATTTTTTTGGCTCATAAAGGCGCTGGTTGGGAAGGTCTCCTGACAAATTAGATTAGATTAGATTTGTGGGATGTTGGACAAGTCCAAGCACTCAGCCAGGAGACCATTGTACTACACCCGGATAGATTTCAGTAGAAAGAATAGAGATAGGAAAGATAAAATGTGGATCATAAGACGGATAAATTAGTTATTTCCACAAACCTCTAGGACTCATTGATGAATCTTAAGAAATCAGGGTATGAGCTTTATCCATACTCAATACATCGGAACCCAATATCCTAAGTCTGATTCTGGAAAACGCCGGACAGCTACAAAGATATGCTCTGCAGTGTAGTCATCTTCAAAACAGGATAGGAATATAGGGCTGTCGACGACCCACATGGTAGCCATATGCTGACTCCAGGCGTTGGTGCTTCACTACGCACACCAGGCCAACGTCCACTATGGGTAGACCTCATGAAGTCGTGAATCCATAGTTGAATCGCCAGTCATTAGCCAGTTTCTCATTTAAGTCGTTCCCTGTAATACCACAATGTCCGTTAGACATTTGTCCTGTAGCATAGGAGTACTTAGTGTCGTCGACTAAGTACCATCCAGTGATATGCTTTTTGATTTGAACGCCCGTTTTCATAATATCCTATGAGTCTTTCCATGGTTCAAATTGAGTTAGTCTGAAATTGAAAAATGTCAAATGAAATGCAGAAAGAACCTTGACTTTTAGGTGTGGTTTACATTTATGCATCCTCCGGTAAGAGTTTCCTTATCCCTGGACCTGATGGAATATATGCAGTAATATTAAAGAAAGGAGGATACAGGCTGATTGAGGTCCTGAAAATAATCTTCACAAAAAAACTTGACTTTTAGATGTGGTTCACATTCAACATCGGCCCTTGAAACTTAACCACCCTTTATATAAGGTATATCTCTCTCTCTTCTTTTTCTCTACGTTATATCTTTTTTTCACTCGCGGAACGAAAATGCCCAAAACGCTGCATGGCCTTGAAATTTTACTCCCCATTCGCGTTCGTCCATCGACGCCTAAGAAGTTTCACTTCAAAAAATAAAAAAATTATTTTAGTAAAGCAGAATGTATCGTAATCAACAACAAAAAAAGTTGTACAAAGTTCCGAATTTATAAAATTTCTTCTTTCCTAAAACATTTCTTAGACAACGCACAGCGTTTATGGAATTAGAAATCACTTATTTAGAGCCTCAGTAAAACCTCATTTGAAAAGGAAAAGTTCCGCTGTATGAAGGTTTAGAGACTTCCCAGATCTTCTCGGCGCGCCAAATGGCTTACTGGGATGTTAAGTTAATGTTTGTACGTGTATATGTAAGTATGTGCATGTGCCAATCTATACATACGGATACCATTAACAGGCCGTTTATTTGCTTATGCTTCGTTATGTGGTCTCATCCCTTTCAATCGAAATGCAAGTGCAAATTCTCTCCACTGAGGAGTAGGAGTGCCAAATGCGAATGCGAATGTGCAAATGGCTGTACTGAGTTCTTGTCAGCTGTAGTGAGTTTGAATCTTTGCCTTCGCTGGCAATACGTTTCCGCTCAGTTCGCTGATTTATGATGAATTATGAGTCCCTTTTGACTCGTTTTACATTTTATGCTTTTTACATGCCAATCCACACAATACTGGCGAATAATCTTTGTACAAACAAATACACACCAGCAAGTGCTTATGGATATACAAATACAAATGCATATATGAATGCTTTTATGCTTATTGTTAATGTGTGTGTGTGTGTGTGTGTGTGCACCGCTGCTTTGTGTTGTGCGTTTGCTTGTCTGGGCCATTGAAGCCATTTTGCTTGCTGCCTGTTGCTAACTGCTCCCCTAGCTGCTCCTCTCTCTGCTTCTTTCCCTGTTGCTCTAACTACTCCTGTCCCCGCTTCTTACTCTCCTTCTTCTGCCATTACTCGCCCACATGTGGCCCAATGGCTCGTTCGTAAATCACTCGCAATGAAGTGCGCATTTGCTGGTTGCAAAAATCGTGAAAAATGCAAAAATCAACGCAATTTGCAAAGCAAAAGCAAAAACGCAATGTACAAATATGAAATCAGCTTTGAATTGAAAAATTATTACTTTTCGTTTTTCACCTACATATTGAGGATTTAACTGCGTGGCTTCTGCATGCACAGACTTTTGGAATCAAGTGTTGTAATCTTATGCTTATACGCATTTAATATATTTTTTATCTTCTTAACGCCTTAGAATGGGTTTTCGAAAAGAATTTTGCATTTGGGAACAATTTAATTTATTAATTTTTTTTCACATCTGCTAACTCCAATAGTGCCCGAAGACGTATAAATTTACTGCATACGAATGAGTTCGATATGAATTTTCTTAAATTACTTATAAAATCAAAATAAATTCTTACTAGTTTTGATTGGTTGGTTGGTTGGTTTAAGTGGTGATTCATCCAGAATGCAACTAGCGCTTCCGCACCATTTTGCTGCCACATCCTCGTTACCAACTTCTTTACCAGTTATTTACGGCATGACTATATCCAGTCTGTGCAGTTCAGGAACCTTATCAGGTTGTTGACATCTAAGCCAGACAGCTATTCAAGACTCTCGCACAGCGGTTTGTCCAGGGTTAATATTCTGTCCTTCCATAGGGCAGGGCATTCACAGAGGAAATGGAAGATTGTTTCCTTTTACTCCGGTTGTTTACAACTGTGACAGTATGTGTTGTGAGGGGTGCCCATTTTGGCTGCTTGTTCTCCGACAGTCGGCTTGGAGTCCAGAATTACCCCTAAATACTTTGCACTGGTTGAAAGTGAGAGGGCTTGTCCGTTAATATTTGGTATAGTAAAAGTTGGTACCTTATATCTGGTCCTAAATTGCATGAGTTCTATTTTACGCGCGTTTAAACTTAGGACACATCCCACTGATCGTATTGAGACGAGAGCGTACGCGACCACTTTTACCCCACCTCCATTAAGTTTTATTAAGATTTTACTAATAACGCATAACCAGAAAAGTGCAGATAATACTCCCCCCTGTGGAGTGCCTCTGTGGACTCTCTTAGTTATGTTGATATTACCCATATTAGCCCTAATGATCCTGGTTTGTAGCATAGAGATGATCCAATTGCTGATACAATTTTCCACCCCTAAGTCTATCAACGCCCGTTGGATGGCATCTGTACTAAGATTGTTAAAGGCGCCTTCTATATCGAAGAATGCCGCCATGGTATAATGTTTGCTCTCTAGAGAGCCATCTATTGTTCGGATTACCTCGTGGAGCGCTGTCTCCGTCGATTTCCTTTTGAGGTAAGCATGTTGTACAATTGATATACTAGAGCTCTCCACCGAGCTTCTAGTGTGTATAGTATGTCTAAAAGCTGTTTAAATGTTTTTAAAAGGAAGGACGACAGACTAATTGGCCTAAAGTCATTCGCTGATTCATATCCCCTTCTGCCTACCTTTGGTATGAAGACGACTCTAAAAGGTTTCCAGCTATTTGGACCAACATCGCAATCGCGCTACATCCCGGAAAATGAGTGTTTAAGAGAAGTTCTAGAGACTCTTCTGCCGTAGAAGTCCAAGTGCCATCTGGCTTCTAGACCCAAAAAGCCATTGAATGATCTTTGGACAAGATACGGCTGAGCCTCGCAGAATCTCTGGTAGATTCGATTGAAGAACAAAATTCTCTCCAGCTCTAGGGATAACAGGGTCCCTCGAGGGAACTTGGTACTTCAATCTGTATCCAAATTAAGTACTGAATCATACACTCGTATTAAAAATATGCAATTTCCAAATTAAAAAAAATGTGATAAAATGGGCAGAACCCTTTCAGGTCTACCGATTACAATCGAACTCCAATTTTCTTAAACTGCAATTCAGCTAAGCCGGCACTTGCTTTTTTATTTTCTTGGTGAAATGTCGACGATAAACATGGTTTTATCTGCGCGAGGTAACCCACCTTTGGGAAATCCTACCGTCGAGCAATCGGCGGCTCGAGTATCGGATGTGCAGGTCCGAACCCCACAACCCATTATGACTGGAACTGACACCTAGGGTATCCGGAGGAAGCAAACTACTAGCGGTGAAAAATTTCACATAGACTATGTCAATGGAGAGCCGAATGAGTTAGAGCGATATACCGATATCGAAACCATCCGTAACAACTAAACAAGAGAGGAGGATGTGGAGATAATGGAAAATCTCTCAATAGACTCTGACGGATCTCTGGTACGGAGTAACTCTCTGACAACGGTTAAACCGGGTTCGAATCAGGAGAGTACCGGTAAAAAGGCTGACGTTACTGAGAATTCGAATGCAGGTCATCACTCTTTACGAACGGCAGATCAAACGAAGAAGACCGAAGGCGAAGAAAGCCAAAGTATTAGCTAAGGCAAGTACTCAAGCTCCATCAACTTCGACCCATGTATTGGCAACGGAAAAGCGGGACAGAACAGACCCTTCCTCTGTAATGTAACAATCTTCCGGAACCGAAACCAGGTCTGAGTCAGTGACTGGAAGGAGGGAAAGGCAACGAAGAGGAAATTTGCGATACTGAGGTCGAAAATGCCTGCATCGTCGACCCAATCGGACGCACATAAACTTTAACCTGAAAAGGGAAAGGCTAAAGGACCTCAAGTGTCGAATGACACTCTTCCTTCAACGTCTGGTGCATCATACGCGAGAGTGGAGACCAAGGCAATGACGGTACAGATACATACCGACAAACGAGATACTCTATACCTTGATAGCTATCTTTGGAAATCCAGCGGTAAGTCGAAAGCAGCAATGACATTAACGGTAGCGATGGTGCAACCTCTAGGTAGGTAGCAGGTATATTACTAGTCAGATAGTGACCGAGGAAGCGATAATATTTTCCTTATCCCCGGACCTGATGGAATATATGCAATAATACTAAAGAAAGGAGGAGACAGGCTGATTGAGGTCCTGAAAATAATCTTCACAGTGTGTGTTGCTCTTGGTTACAGACCACCCTAAAAGCAACGCGTAAGAGTAGTATTTATTCCGAAACCAGAAAAAGATGACTATTCAAAAGTTTTAAACCAATCAGTTTGACATCGTTCTTGGTGAAAAGCATAGAACGAGTGGTAGAGAAATATATTTGAATAAGAGTTTTGCCGAAAAGTCCATTTAGTTGAAATCAACTTGCTTACCAGAATGGAAAATCATGTGAATGAGCCTTACATGATCTTGTTAGCAAGATTGAAGGCGGGCTGGAAGCTAACGAGCACACAATGGACATGTTGGTGGACATTGAAGGGGCTTTTGATAATGCCACTTTTCACCATTACAAAATAGTTACATTCCATGCTCTCTCTTTCTCTGCTAATTACTGTGACGAGCTAATTAGAGCAAGCAAGGATGTCCCTTAGGAGGTGTTCTTTCTCCTCAGTTGTGGTGCTTGGTCGTAGATTCTCTGCTCACGGAAATGCAGGAACTCGGTTTTCATGTCCAAGCATATGCAGACGATCTGTGTATGGCTTTGTATGAAAGTGTAGAGGATTCGGCATAAAATCGATGACTGGTGCACAAGACACTTGTTTCGCTGAAGGTGAATAGCGCATTAAAGATGTTTCCACAATGCCGCAGAGCGTTTGGTAAAACCTGTGATCTGAAACTTTATCATTACTTATGCTTCTGGGGCTTAGTGGCAATGGACCATGGTTAAGTTCACACAGTCCACACGTTCTAGCACATCGCGGTGCTCAAGAAAATGAGATTGCTGATGAATTGGCCAATTGTAGATCAGCGGTTACCCCATAGGGACCAATAGGATGCAACCCATGGGGTTAGCATATGACCACCATTGAAATCATTGACTCGATTTGTCTATCTTGCTTAGAGGAGGCGCATAGCACTGAGCATTTCCTTTAAGAGTTTCCTGCCGTTGCTAGAACAAGCTATGAATTTTGGGTTCCGATGTCACGAAAATAAGTAAAATTCATACTCTCTGACTGCAGGATATTTTCAGATTTGCCAAAGAATCAGGGAAACTCTCACAGTACTAGGTATCTTTGTCTCTGTCCCTGTCTCTGTATCTTGTTTTTTTGAGAAGGGAAGAAAGCCTATGGCCATTGTGACCGTCAGTATGGGACTTGTCCGAACGGTTGCACTTCCCGGAACTTTGCCGTTAAGTAATACGGCGGGAGGCCGTTATGGAATATGTTAACTCAAATCAGTCAGCTTCTGTCAGTATGAGAATCTGTCCGGTGTTCGTGTTGCAACGACTCTTCAGAATTTCTATCGGTTTAGAGATCAAGCTGCAGTTGATGCAGATTCGCCTTTCGGACCCATTCTTCACCACTTAATGTTCGTCATTTTCCAGGTTTATTGCACATTTGCATTGTAATTTTTACCTCTGTGGGATGCTCACCAAAAACCTTGAAAAGTTCTTCTCTTTCGGTGTCGAAAACCGGGCACTAGAATAGCACATCCCTTCAATTCTCTGTTTTTTCAGGGCACACCGGGCAAAAGGGGTCGTTATCCAAATTAAAGCGGTGTAGATACTCTTTAAAACATCCGTGAGCGCTCAGCAGTTGCGTCACGTAGAGATGAATTTCGCCGTGCTTACTTCGATACCAATTCGCTATGTCTGTGTCTGTTTCTGTTTCTGTCTCTGTCTCTGTCTCTGTCTCTGTCTCTGTCTCTGTCTCTGTCTCTGTCTCTGTCTCTGTCTCTGTCTCTGTCTCTGTCTCTGTCTCTGTCTCTGTCTCTGTCTCTGTCTCTGTCTCTGTCTCTGCCTCTGTCTCTGTCTCTGTCTCTGTCTCTGTCTCTGTCTCTGTCTCTGTCTCTGTCTCTGTCTCTGTCTCTGTCTCTGTCTCTGTCTCTGTCTCTGTCTCTGTCTCTGTCTCTGTCTCTGTCTCTGTCTCTGTCTCTGTCTCTGTCTCTGTCTCTGTCTCTGTCTCTGTCTCTGTCTCTGTCTCTGTCTCTGTCTCTGTCTCTGTCTCTGTCTCTGTCTCTGTCTCTGTCTCTGTCTCTGTCTCTGTCTCTGTCTCTGTCTCTGTCTCTGTCTCTGTCTCTGTCTCTGTCTCTGTCTCTGTCTCTGTCTCTGTCTCTGTCTCTGTCTCTGTCTCTGTCTCTGTCTCTGTCTCTGTCTCTGTCTCTGTCTCTGCCTCTGCCTCTGCCTCTGTCTCTGTCTCTGTCTCTGTCTCTGTCTCTGTCTCTGTCTCTGTCTCTGCCTCTGTCATTGTCTCTGTCTCTGTCTCTGTCATTGTCTCTGTCTCTGTCTCTGTCTCTGTCTCTGTCTCTGTCTCTGTCTCTGTCTCTGTCTCTGTCTCTGTCTCTGTCTCTGTCTCTGTCTCTGTCTCTGTCTCTGTCTCTGTCTCTGTCTCTGTCTCTGTCTCTGTCTCTGTCTCTGTCTCTGTCTCTGTCTCTGTCTCTGTCTCTGTCTCTGTCTCTGTCTCTGTCTCTGTCTCTGTCTCTGTCTCTGTCTCTGTCTCTGTCTCTGTATCTGTATCTGTATCTGTATCTGCATCTGTATCTGTCTCTGTCTCTGTCTCTGTCTCTGTCTCTGTCTCTGTCTCTGTCTCTGTCTCTGTCTCTGTCTCTGTCTCTGTCTCTGTCTCTGTCTCTGTCTCTGTCTCTGTCTCTGTCTCTGTCTCTGTCTCTGTCTCTGTCTCTGTCTCTGTGTTTGTCTCTATTCTATCCTATCTCTTTCTTTCTGTCTCTATCCTATCCTATCTCTTTCTTTCTGCCTCTGTTTCTGTCTCTATCCTATCCTATCTCTTTCTTTCTGTCTCTGTTTCCGTTTCTGTCCCTATCCTATTCTATCTCGTTCTTTCTGTATCTGTTTCTGTCTCTATTCTATCCTATTTCTTTCTTTCTGTCTCTGTTTCTGTCTCTATCCTATCCTATCTCTTTCCTTCTTTAACTTCTCTCCCTTCTTCCTTGACTATCTACGCTTTTAGTTTGTAGAGCTTTAAATACTATGGGATTTCTGGCCTGAGGGTTTTAGAAGTTACCATTATCTCGATGCTTCTTGGATTGCCTTTTTCAAATTGGAATTCCAACTAACAGGGCATTGTCTAATTGAAAGGCATGTAACTAGCCTGGGGTACCACATAATGACTTTTGTTGAAGCTGCCTAGATATTGAAGATGAGGAAACCGTGGTACACCTTTTGTGTACATGCATCGCTCCATGCAGAAAAAGACTTTCCACTCTCGGATTCGCCTTTCTTGACAGCACAAAAAAGGTCTCACAGATTAAAACAAAGGTCTCGCGATTAAAACACTTCGTTCAGTCCACAGATTGGTTCAGGGAAGATTCAGGAGTGTAAAGGACAAGCTCCAGTGGTATCACAATGAGACTATTCAGGCTTAAGTGTATCTTATGACAGCCACTCAACTTAACCTAACATATCTAGGTTGTAAATATGAAATAAATACATAAAACTCGCAATTCTCAACCGATTCATTCGATTCAAAGTTAATCTCGAGATTTTTGCAGCTGCCATCCAGGCTATGGTTTTTAAAACATGAATTAGATTATTGCAGCTTTGTGGACGAAAATTTTCTTGCAGTGTAATTTTTAAATTATGATGCATTTTGCTGCCTGTCTTGAGCAATTTGGCCATGTAAACAAAAATTGGATGCAATTTTGAATGAGAAAACACCTAAATTTTTAAAAGTAGCCATTTGAAGCGTGCAGCTAACCTGCCGGAGTATTCGAAGCTACAGAAAAAAATTCGAAAATTTTGAAATTTGAAATTTAAGATTTTTATAAATTTTCTGGATTTTTTTTTTTGGTACTTATGTATTTAGATTTTTCCTATTTTTATTATAAAATGCACTACATTTCCACAATAAACTAAAAAAAAAAATTAAAAAAATTATTATACGATCTTTAGTGGCCACTCACTGTATAAGTGCCGCCTATTAGCGTAATTTCTTATAGCTACACTTCCCCACCCATTCACCTAATTGTCTGCATATAAATACATACTTACATACACATAAACATGCCCACTTTTGTAGGCACCAGTCACATTATTCACATCTTGCACAGGCGGCTAATCAACTTTTCTCATCGGAAGTCGTAGCTTTAACGCGATTTGGCAACTCACCACTCTTTCGCTCGTTCGCAAACATACTTCCACACAAATCAGTAGGTGTGCGTGTGTTTGTGCACAAATGTACGACCACATGTAAACATGCAAAGAAACAACATCGTACAAATGCCAAAACATAACCGGCAGAGCCACATTTGGTGGCAGAGATAGCAGAAAAAGATAGAATGAAGATAGCAACGAGGACTGGCAGCGCCGAAAAGTGAACGAATTGAGCTGATTGCAACGAATTACTAACTAATACAGGCGGCCGGCCAGACTTGTGCTCCGTTTGTGTTTGTGTGCGCTAAGGCCTCGAGGCGGCATCGACTAAAGTAATCAAGGAAACGAAAACAGGAAGCGCCTAGGAAAAACAGGATATCTTAATGAAGTATCGATTTCTTTTATGAACTCGTTTAGACACTCATACACACACACACACATACACTGCTTTTATATTTCCCACTCACACTTTCAGTGTGTGTGTGTGTGTGCAAAAGAATACGGTTGATGACTGCTGAGCCAGTGAGCGAATTCAGTGCCTTGAATGCGAATCGCGGGTGGCTTGATTTTCGGCCATCAAATGTTGCCCACCGTAGGCCGCGTTCGTGTGGTTGAATGCTTTTGGAACCGCATTAATGACGTCCGGCGCTGCGATGAAGTTGTTCTTGTTGTTGTCCGTTGACGGCGCTACTAGCACTTGCTGCACGATGACACGGGGATTGGTAATGAGTTCACAGTCTATGCCTTTCGCTGTCTGCTTGCATTTGATTGAGAATTCGCGGAAAAATAACAAATGTTTGTATGAGTGCCAGCAATAACAAAAACAATAGCAAATAGCAGCGATAACAAAAGCACGCAAAACAACAACACTGGCATGTAGGGGGCAAATAGCAGAGTTAGTGAGGCTACAACAATTTGCAGACACACACACACACACACGCGCGCACTCATCCACCCAGTCACTCACTGACAGCGCACGAATTCGCATAGCCGTAATAACTGAAGAGTCAGCATTTTAAGGGGGGTTATTGTAATGCGCATACATACACACACACATAGCGGACAGCGCCCCATAGGATCTTTAGAGCGAGCGCTCGCAAATTCCCAGGAGTCGCGTAAAGCATTTATTTTGATTTCGTTACATTTTCGCTTTGCTCGGAGTTCGCAGTTTCGTTTCGTTTCGATTCTGATAAGGCACTCGAAATTCATACACCACTTTGCTACGCTGCAGTTGTTGTTTTTGCGTTGTAGTTGTTTTTTTTTTCGTTTTGTGTGCTGCTGCTGCTGCCCTTTCGCGCAAATAGTTGAGTCAATTTCTGTTGTAACTTTTGGCTGCGCTTGTTGTTTTTGCGGTTACAAGTTAGCGGTTATACGAGGAATTTTTGGTCGTTAGTAAGCGCGCAAAAGGATGCAGTAGAAGTATGACTGTTTTGGTGTTTTTGGCTGTTTTTCTTTTTTTTCCTGAGATGCCTTTGGTCAGCCCACCCCACCGCTTACATTATTCTCTGTTTCTCCCAATTTTTCGCTTTCCATTCCTTCTGTTGGCGCTTTGCCTTATTCCAATGTGGTTTATGCCCAAAACAGAAATTAGTTTTTATGCCCGTAGCAGTGCTGGAGTGGCTACGCTATGCTGCTAGTTGCTGTGCATGTATTGCCGCTACTACCTCCAAATGTTGGCCACAAGGCTGCGGCCGCAAAGCTGAAATGTGGCTGAGTGGTAACCAAAGCGTAGCAATCCCGGTGAGTGACTGCTGAGCTGCCAAAGCGGATGAGCTGCCACAAACGAGCATTCACTCGCGTATATTTTATAGGCACATAACTATATCACACACACACACACACACACATACATACACGCGGGCATGCAGAAACAAGTCATGCATTTTAATAAACATGGATACCCATTAATTCTTATATGCAATATATTTATAAGTGCGAGTGTGTGTGTGTGTGTGTCTGTACATTATCGGGCTGTGCTTGTGAAATCACAAAATTATATCAGCTCGAAATCAAATCAAATATCGAAATGAAATAAAGTGACTCCCCATTTTCAATGTCTAAATGTATGAGTATTACGGCTACATACTTTTATGTACGTCTGTAAGTGCCGGCTTGCACTGTCGCCGCCAACCGGCTTGCTTTATATAAACACATTACATGAATTTGCAATAAATCTTAATGACTTTTTTTCATAGCCGCTAAACACCATTAGTGGCTGATCGAATTGATTACCAGTGGCTTGGTTGGTTAGCTGGTTGTTTGGTGTATCAGTTGATTGGTTGCCTGGGCATTTGGGCATTTTCATTGCAGCGCAGCTATTCCATTAGTTTGGAGTCGTTATGTTTTATTACTATATTACACACAGCTGTGTTTGAAATATTTGCAGTTCGATGTAATGGAAAGTTTTGATTTTAATTTTTTATATTTATATTTTTTTTTTATTTAAAAAAATTTTTTTTTTGCTATTTTTTTTGTAATTTTTTTTGATGCTTTCCATTTCAATTCACCCGGGCTATTCGGGTCATGTTCTTCGATTTCGATGTAACTCAAATATGTTGCTCTCTGGTCAAAATCATGAGACACGTATTTTTTTGTTCGCCCGAAAAAATTTTTTTTCAAGAGTTATCGGCAATTTGGTTTTGCGGCTCAAACTCGACTTTTTTTTAATAATATAGGAACATTTTTTTTTAAATGCTCATAACTTAGTCAAAAATGAACCGATTTTAATAATTTTGGGTTCAAAATGATCATCATTCCTTACACTAGCGCTTTCATGTAGAAGCAATTGCAAAAAAGTAGTCTACCAACAGCTTGGAGTAGTACTGCCTCCACGATCCTCCAAGATCCCCATTTTCGTCTCTACAGGATGGCGCCCCAGCCTTGAATCCTTCTAACAGACATTTGACTTTTTGTTAACATTTTCGGGCATCATTCCTGTTGTAACTCATCCCGATTTCCTCTCGCTTGTGACTTTCATCTCCCCGGCGGGTCCCAAACCCAACGCACAACCAGCTATCCTGGAATGTTTCGCCTTCTCACGTTAGCTCACTCCCGAACGGATGTTCGGAAGCTACCCAGAGGATACGTGGGCTAATCCCGGCCGTTGTGAGCTGATTGAACCATATGCAGAAGAATCGTCCTGGCCATTCCCAAGTGAATTTCCAATATGTCACTCTGTTATTATTGCGAACACAGGTGTATGTATGTATAAGTAGCATGCAAATATTCATTGTATGCATGTATATGTGTGTACTTTACTTTACTGTAATATCCTGTTTAATGTGCAGCAAATATTATTGTTGCACGAGCACATTAATACTTAAATTGGAATCTGCTGACAACACTCCCACTCCCCTGCAGAACGGAATTGCCAGTTGGTGAATTGCCCATAAATGTTTATGGGTGAACCATACGTACGAGAGCATTAATAGTATATTCGACACACAAATTTCCACTAAATATTATATTTGTAGTTATTCCGAGATGTGCACTCACATAATTGACTTATTTTCTGTCACATGTCTTGTTGAAGCTTTGGGAAGAAATTTCACGCACTGAAAATGCTTCGTTCGCGGACCACATAGCGAAATGTTTGTATGTATTGGGTTGGGGAATAAGTTCGTATATTTTCTTTTATTTTGCAACGATTTGTTTGCTGTTTGGCAAAGGTTAAGTACCCATTCGTTAGAATCTCTTTCTGTTCTACAAAACTATGTTAATTTTATTTTTGAGTTATTTAATTTTTTAATAGTTTTGAGGCTTAGAATTGGAATACCCAGGAGGCAAAAATCAACATTTCTGACACCTGCTCTTTTTTGCTTTTCATCGAGGACCTGCCGAAGTGGTCCGGGACATATGCGACGAGAAGGCGAGTTTACAGCACGGAAATGGTTTGCAAAGTTAAAAAAATAGCGACTTTGACGTCAATGACACATTTCGAAGCTAAAGGCCTTCTGAATTCGATGAAGAACGTCTTAAACCACTTTTGAAGGACAACAGTCGCCAAGCCACTCGTGAATTGGCGGAAAAAATGAACTGCGATCACAAAACGATTCTCAGCCACCTTCACTCAATGAGATTACCGAAAAATTTGGAGCCTGGATGCCACATGTTGCACAAGTTCTCAGAGCCGCACTCCAAGAGCTCGAATTCGAGGTCCTTTAGCATTCACCGTATTCTCCGGACCTTGCACTGACCGATTACTATCCTTTTCTTCGATAACAAAAAAGAGGTCCTTAAAAACTGGCTCAACAACTTCTCTGTCAGCATACCAGACGATTTTTGGCGGAACGGCATCCACAAATTGGTCGAGAGGTGGGAAGAGGTTGGGTAAGGTTGTGGAAATTATAATTGATTAACTTAATATAATTATTGTTTTTTTTTTTTGTTTAAATAATAGACTTATTCCCGAGCCCAATCATTCGAAATTTAATTAAAATGTTTAAACCAACTGGGTACATAATTTTATAGCCCAATAAATAATTGTCCACTTCTGGGCACACTAAATGCCCGAATTCTGTAAGCAGTCTCAAGTCACTAATTGAGACTTTTCAGGGTGAAATTTGATTTTGAGACTAGTTGCAATTCAGTAAGCAATCTCACGTCATTAGTCTCACAAAAAGGTCACTAATCAGAGCAGCTCACAAAACGAAAAATATGGAAGAGGAATTAATTATTTTATATATTTTGGGTAAAAATTTCTTAAGAACACGAATAATTGTGTATTTATTGACGTTTTAGAAACATGCGTAGACGGATTCTGGCAAGTTTACGCAGCACGGAAGACCCATTCCTTCTGGAGGAAGACGTTTTCAGGACGTTTCTTAGATTCCCGAAATCCTTCTGCAGGGAACTTATTCAAGATCTCAAACCACTTGACAAGTTTGAGCGGAATTCGAGAATTCCATTTGAGCTTCGTGTGGGCTTGATATATTAATAAAAATATATAGGTATGCATTATAACATATTACTTTCATTTTGTTTCAGTACTATATTTTCTGGCAAATGGCTTCTACCAAAGCATTATAGGAGACTGCCACTTCTCGGCAATGAGTCAACCAAGCGTGTCGAGATGTATTGAGCAAATTTGCAAAATGGTAGTGGAACACAAACACTTTGAAATTAGTTTTCCCAATGCGGCGGAGCATAAAAAGCATAAAAAGGGGGTAAGTTTTGAACATGGTACAACATATGCATTTGCACCATTTCAACGGCTTAAAATTTAGCAGTTTCCATAACAGATTCGGAATAAAAGGCGTCATAGGTGCTATTGACTGCACACATGTTGCAATACTTTCCCCGCAATCTTTAATCGCTGGAGTAGTACCTTATGAGTATATGAATCGCAAGGGAGACTACAGCATTAATGTTGAAGCCGTGAGTTTATAAAAAATAAATACTGATTTATTAACATTTTGTAATATTTATAACTATAACCCTATTCCTAGATTTGCAACGACGAATTAGTTTTTCAAAATATCAATGCACGATTCCCAGGATCATGTCATGACGGCGGTATATGGACAGCTTCGCCGGTGAGAATCAAACTCATCAGGGAACACATTTTGGGAGCATTTAAATGGCTTTTAGGCGATTCAGGTTATCCTTTGGAGCCATGGCTACTAACACCAATAGCAACACCTTCTTCCGCTAGCGAAGAGATTTTCAATAAAACACATATAAAAGCAAGGAACACAATTGAGCGTGCCTTTGGAGTCGTCGAATCACGATTTCGGTGTCTATCCAAAGAGTGCGTTCTCAGATATTCGCACAAAAATGCGGCAGCTATCATCTATACATGCGCAATATTCCACAATATGCTGCAAAAACGTGACATATTCAATGATGAGGCCATCCACCAGAAGACCCATCGAATGATGAAAATAGTGAACCAATAAGGTCAAGAGAATATTATTCTGAAGGCAGAAGGGCGCGGCGAAATTGCATGAACGTACTTGCACTTTAAAACTTTGGTAAAAAATAAATTTTTTAAGCTTTATATAAACATCAAACGCTTTTTTATTTATAAGACACAAATAGTCACTTAACACTATTTACGGCCGGTATTCAATGGCAGCGGTATGCTGGGTTTTAACAGTGAACTTTAAAACCAAATAATACAAAGCAAGTATTTCGCTTTTGTTTTGCACGTATATCTGTAAAAAAGTAATATATACTATTTTAAAAGAAATCAGAAAATTTCTTTTATTTTACAACTTACCCAGCTTGTTCATTTTAACGGAACGTATATAGAGATGCAAATTCAACATTTATCGATTATTAATTTTGTTTGTCTCAATTAAATTGTTGATAAACCGATTCAGGTAAAAGGATTATAAAACAGAAATTAAAAACGTTATTTTGTATGAGCTTAGTAATATTCATATCCTTTGATGAAGAATTCCGCTCGATAAATGAGTTTAAAAAATTCCATTACGTATGGAATCGATAAGTGAATTTTTGACTATCTCTAGCCGATACGTGCCATCAACTGACTGTCTCTAATTATTTTCACCAAGATATTTGGTGAAATTCTTGTGACTTTGTGTGACTTTCCCTTACTGAATAGCAAAATCGTCTCAAGTCACAAAAATAGTCATTAATTTATAATCTCAATTTTAGTGACTTGAGATGAGATTCGCTTATAGAATTCGGTCATAAGGCTCATAGCTCATTGTGGTGCCGCGTGGGTAACTTGTCCTTATCTCTCCTACAACCAGCGTCTTTTAAAAAAAAAAATCCCTAATTTCCACAAAACTAAGATCTTCCAATGAAAGAATTGTCTACCTAAAATGGTAAATCTACGTCTGGATGGATACAGCAGGACAATGGCCAGTGTGTACTTTTCAAAAATTCAGAGATCTCGAATTTCAATAGTACTGAGACAAGACACCTATCTTTTTTTTTAAGATGCTTACTTTGGTGCCACACTACTATAAAAAATATGAAAAAAAAATGTTTTTGTATACTATTCGATCTCAATAATAATTATAAAATCAAAACGATCGCATTTTATTTTCTTACAAAAAAACATTCCTGAAAAATATCTATAAAATATGACCAGAAAATTAGAGGCTTCTAAATTTGTGAGATTTGCAGATATAGCGACGATAACTGCATGTATCTTCATTTCTTGAGTTATGTCGTAAAAAGAAAAACAATGGTTTCGGAAAGTCATAGCCACATATATGCATGACCTCAAATAACGCATGCACCCTGTATGAATATATTACCCATTTCGAAACCCCCTCTACTATCCGCAAGCATATGCGAACACATAAAAGCATAATAATTTTTTCCAAAATAATCAGATAATCGTAATTTATTGGAAAACAACAATGCCAGCAAATTACATGTGTAGATATGTATTTTTGCACGTAAATATATCAACACATGTTTATTTTAATTTTGCCTGACGTTTATCTCTTTCTCTGTCTCTATGAGTTCCCTGCTTGCCTGCCATTTAATTTCATTCCATTGGCTTAAATAGCCCAACATGCAAAAGTATGGCAAAAAAAAAAAACAAATAACAGAAAAAAAATATAAAAAGGGAACAAATGCACACAGACACGCACATCAGCAGCTAGGAAACGACAAACTACCTGCAGGTGAACCCACATAGCCCCACAAACACACCCACACGTGATTCCAATCATGCACCCTGTGGCGCCAACTCAGCCTTTCGTCCCCTCGAGACAATGTTGAACACAATGAAATTAGCAGTTATCGTTTACATTACCGTTAGTTGCTTTGGTTATCTGTCGGCTTATTTGTTGTCGACTGTCTACGCGCCACATTCTCACACGACTATTTGTCTATTATTTGCAAGAATTTATGTACGTACACACATACACACAAGGTTGAATGAATGAGTGTGTGTGTGTGTGTTTTGCGAGAGTGGCTTTATTGTGTACGCCAACTACTTAAAGGGCCGAGTGTTTAACCTGAAATTACTAACCGCACGTAAACCTGCTGGAGTGCGCTGGAAGGAGTAGTACTCATATGCAAGTGTGTGTGTATAGGTTTACATACATATATACATATGAGTGTGTGCTTGAGCATTGCTGTTGTTTTCGCTACATTTAGCCGTACGCAAATCATAAATATACACCACACACATACACGTACACTATGATATGCCGCATTTCGTCAACTGTCACTCGTGACAATTCGTTACATGGCACTGTGGTCCAGAATACCAAAAACTTCCGCATATGCCCTGCATATGAAATTGGAGCGCTGAAAATGCGTGCGTAGATTTCGAACACCTTCTATATTCTCTTCATTCTGCCGATTCTGCAGATCCAAGCTGGTCAACTTCTGTAAGAATGAAATCAAACCTCTTCTCTGATCTGAGTTCCAAAACATAGCAACATGGAAGGAAATGCAATTACTGATGAGCTCACCAGGAAGGGTCCCACCGGTCTCCTACCCGATCAACGGCAACTCCCTGATTGTTGTTAAAAAGGTTAGTTGGTTGGTTTAGGTGGTGATTCTCCAAGAAGCCAATTATTACTTCTGCATCACTTTGTTGCCACATGCAACAAGTTATACGGGTTATTCCTACACGACTGTATCTAGTCTGCAGTGATTGAAAAACATTTTTTTATATATCCTTTTTCGCTCCGCTTGAGAGCATAGGGCCTCGACAAGACTCTTCCATCGCATAGAGTTCAGGGCTGTTGTTTTTGCGCCATTCCATGTGATGTCGGCATCTCCTAGTTCGCGCAACATCGACCTTCGCCAAGTGATCTTTCA
This sequence comes from Anastrepha fraterculus, assembly GCA_037575425.1. NCBI lineage: Eukaryota > Metazoa > Arthropoda > Insecta > Diptera > Tephritidae > Anastrepha > Anastrepha fraterculus. The sequence continues at coordinate 38,772 of JAYXIM010041520.1, read as the reverse complement.
CCGACCATAACCTCAGCTCCCTTGCGGGATTTACTCCAGTGCCATTCTCGTGGTGCTGTCTGGTGGTTTTCTAAGCATTTATAAGGCACTTTCTGCGATTGATTAGCCATTGCTCCTCATACGGTGATCTCCACAGTGCGTCGTTGCTGATGGTGTTCGACCAGAATATTCTGCGGCTTATGTGAAGGCATTTGTTGATGTAAGATTGTAGCCTCGGTGTTATGGTGTTGGAGGCCATCGACCTCATGTGAGGAACTGAATAATCGCAGTTTTGTGCGTCTGCAAATTTGCGAACTTGCAAACTGGAGATGTGTGAAATCTTATAAGGTTGTTTATGTCTGTACCAAACTGATCTTCGAAGTTGCCAAAGGTTAACAACCTCGCTTTCTATAGGACAGGGCATACACAGAAGAAGTGGAAGATAGTTTCCTTTTGCTCCGGTTGATTACAACTATGGCATTTGTAAGGGATACCCATTTGGCTGCTTGCTCACTTATGGGCTAGAGGCCAGTTATCACTGCCGTGAGTCTGTGTTAGAGAGGAATTGCACAACTTTTTTCGCAGAAAAGCGCAGAAGAGCTGGAGCTGCATTTATTCATGTGCTATTTCGAAAACCCTTTGGACTCAGTACGATAGAGGCAGATCGCATTCAATTTCCAAACTCGCAACGGTGTTTACCGATCTTTAAGTGATCGATATATACGTAGGTTTACCTTTGAATTCCCATTATAGAAGCTGTGGGGATCTTTCAGTAAAGGAGACCGTTGAGCACTTTCTCTCTAAATGTCCGGGCTGGGCAGCTAGACGTTTAAGGTCACTGGCTGCTCCTGTCTCCGACAGCTTGAAGCAGTGCGCCAACCCAAAACCGATGAATCTTCTTCATTACATCAATACCTCTGGCTGGTTGTAAATGTTTGCCCGTTGGAGGTCTCAAAATAGTATCAACACTGTAATTTAGTGCAACTTGGGAAGTGCCTGAGTGGTACTTCAACCATTTCACTTACCTACCTCATCAATTCTAGAAATTCTGGTGCTGTTGTGAGGCGGTTGAAGTGGATAGACAAGGTGTCTGTGGGGAAGACTCCCCGCGAAAAGAAAATATGGATCTGTTCCTGGAGAGGTGAGCTTCGCGTCGAGCGCTGGGAAAGTACATAAACTTGTAAGATCGCGAAATCATTCCGGCCACATGGGGATCGGAGGCATGCGAGGGATCTTCTGATGCTAACAAAATCTCAGCTCTTGAATTTTTGGGTGTTCTTACAAAGCACGGCCCGTTGTAAGTCTCGACATTACTTTGCTTACTTTTTGCGTAAACTATATAGAGTATGAGGTGAAATCATCTCAGCACCTGCTTCTTAGCTGCCCTGCTATCACGCGACTAAGATTTCGGCATATTGGCTTTCATTTCTTTCCTTGGTATTAACCACCGGTTGGACTTCATCATCCGCATGAAGCTAACACAAGTGTAACACAGTCATCATTCGGGCGTCATTCATAAATACTCACGAATACACAACTTTTTTCCGTTATTATTGGTTTATTCCAAAGAGCGATTTCCATTATTTATGGGACACGATTTCATTTATGTAGGTGCCTCGGCTGGTTTCCCCGTAGCGAGTCGTGTTAATACAGTTTTCAAAGACCTTGGAGGGGTTTCTGCGGGCTTATTAGATATTCGCCTTAAGGGCCTCAATGAAATTACACGCATAAGATCGGTCCTTCACGGCACCCCACAAATAAGTATAAGGGCAACAAATCGCATCTGCGAGTTAGCCTATGGGCATAGTCGAGGCGGCTGACAAGTGTATTATCGAACGTGGCGCACAAAAAACGATTGTGACATGGACTGTGTGGTATGAGGTGGCATCCTGCTGAAGCGAATGATCACGCAAGTCCATGTCTTCCATTTCCGGCACACACAATTGTTTATGAGGCCTTTGTGGCGTTCCCACAGAACAGAAATGGTGTGTCCAGCAGTATTTGGAAAGAAATATGGACCAGTGGTGCCACGGCTCTGAAATTCACATCAAACTGTAACTGGCTGAGGATGCACTGCACATTAAAAAAAATAGATTTATGCCGCTATGGGTGCTTCTGTAAGCCACAGTGCATTCACGAGAAAAACAGTGCGTACGCTGAGGAAATTGTAGTGGCCGCAGCAGAAACAGTGATAAAGCGACCGTACACCTACACGCATCTTATTCGCACACACACACATACTCGCACTCATGCTCGCACACACACTCTCTCAATTGCACTGTTATATTCGTACTTGCTACGAAATCATAGCCGCTGGACACATCCGCCAAACAAAGCAACTCAACTTGTAGCAACTCCTGTTTCCGCCAAAAGGTACAAACATAAACACAAACACACGCACGCACACACACGCATTCGATTAACACATTTCTGATGTTATTCTTGATAGGATAGCATTTGAATTTCGTGCTCTAAGTGCGGTGTCTAACAGACTAACGGTGACGACAACTGCAAGTGACGCGAGCCCGAAGCGCATGCCATCATTTTTACTCCACTAGTATTTGTAATTGCTTTTGGCTCTATACGTGTGTGTGTGTGTGTGTGTGTATGTAATTAAGTGAGCACCTCCTATGCCTTCATACATTAGCTGGCTCATAACTACCTACCCAACTTGCTATTAGTCTTGCTTATCGTCCATGTTAACGTCCACCTGTCTGCTTGTGTTTCTGCCTATCGCAGCAAGCTCAGCCACCTCTCATCTGTCTGTCAGACTCATTCAGTTTACTAAATATTCATTTGTTGTTCATATTTATTACTTTCGGTTGCCTCCCTGGTATCTTTGTTTCAGGCAGCTCTGTCATTAGCCTATCAGTTCTTAACTCTACTCCATCTATCGGTTTCTTGAACTTTCTTTGATTTCCAAAACATGAAAATGCCTGCGGACCAACTGATTTATTACAAAATCGTATTGAATTTGAATTGTGTTTTAATCAGTTGCGTTGGTGTATTTATCACTGAACAAATTCCTGCGCTTCATTTAATTTATTGAGCCTTTTGCCGTCTATCTATTCATTTGTTAATTGAAGGTTTGTTTTTCAGTTAATTATTGTCATTTGTCTTTCTGGTAATGATTTACATATGAACATATATGAGATCTACAGACTGGGTGCTAGTGAACTGGATTCGTTCGATGCTAGCCCAAAGAATTGTCACGGTGCGAGCAGAGGAAGATCTGCTAGTGTCACCCGGGGTTAATAGAGGCAGCCCCCAAGGCGGTGTGCAGTCTCCATTGCTCTGGTGCATGGTGATCGATCCTTTACTCACCACCTTGAATAATGTGGGAGTCTATGAACAAGCATCTGCGAACGAAGTTGCCTATTTATTAACAGGCCCTCAGCTTATGAAAAGTAGAAAAGTGCAGAAAACTCTGGATATGATCGACACTTACCGCTATACTAACGGGCTATCGGCAAGTCCCAAGACTGGTATTGTCCTCTTCATCAGAAAGAGGAAGCTTACTCGTTCTACCCAAGATAAAAGGAGTCACAATCCAGCTATCCAAAGAAATCAAATATTTTGGAGTAATCCTCGATAGTAAACTTCTTTGAAAATCATTCGCTGAGACAAATACATCCAAAGCACTGACAGCCTTCTGGTAGTGCAAGCGTATCTTTGGGATTGCGAGTTCTCACTCCTAGCAAGATCCTATAGATCTACACAGCTAAGGTCTTACCACCTATGCATCTGCGGTCTGGATAAGTAGACTCTCTATCAAGGGAGTCAGGAGGGCCTTATCCAGACTAGAACGCACTGTGGCCATCTGTTGTGTCGGAGCTTTTCCAACTACATCAGGACCTGCATTATATACTCTGGTTAGTCTACCTCCTTGATGTTTTCGTCCACGGAGAGGCATTGAAGGCCATCTGCAGGCTGAAACACAATGGGAATTGGTAAGGCCCCTGTCCGGCATTGGAGAACAGAGAATGCATGGACTTCGATCCAACGATTCTCTCCATGCCCCTTGACTCCGTCCCATCAAGAGTCGTACTTAAAAGGAGATACAGTGTGGCGCTGCCAGGGACTCAATTGTCGTCAAACTCTGAAAATGAGCCCTGCAAATACTGTTTTCACATTTTCACGGGTAACTCCAGGACCGAGCACAGTTTCGGTATAGGTATACGTGGAATCCAGCTGGATAAAACTACACTTTGCTCTTAGAATGCATGCGTCTGTGTTTCAGGCGGAGGTATATGCTGTTCAAGAAGCAATGTACTTTGAAGTGGAAAACAGATAGAGAGAGGCAGGCTGAGAAAGGCTGCAGATGGACAAATTGATGTTACCTGTCATGTCCGACCAACTGTCGCAACTGTAGGCAGATAGTTGGACCACTTTCAATGGGCGGAGCACATGGGAAAGGCAAGTATTTCAGACAGTGCTTTTTACCCAGTATGTGGAGAGGAAGATGAGATGGCGGACCACTTTCTGTGCGTCTGCTCGCCTTGCGCTCAAGTCCAGCTTGAGATCTTTTCACACTGAAGGGTTGTCCCTAAACAAGTTTAATGAAACGTTTTTTAACACATAAAACGAAAAAAACTTTGGCCAATACCAATTGACCAACCGCAGAAATCACCAAAATGGCAGATGGCTACGTTTCAATCCTGCAGAGATTTCTGTTGTCATGAGGGTTTTAGGTGTTGTGAGCAACGAAGTACAAGTCATGCCACCACACTTGTATACTCAAGGGTTTGGAGTAAGTTCTGCTGCATATACTGAAGTTCAAGAGACAGTAGTGAAACCCTGGATTGGTTTTGCTCATAGCGATAGCAGCATTTGATTCGGGCATGCAATCGTTTCCGGAAACGGATCGAGGAGGTTATTGCAGCTAATACAGATTTCATTGAATGATTTATAGATATTTGTTTTTGTTGCCTTGTTCACTCTTCTCGGGAGCATAGGGCCTCGTCAAGACTCTTGCGTTGATTTTGTTAATCTGTTTTTGATTTCTGGCAGGGTAGGGGATTAGCCTGCCGCTACCAGTCCTAAGTAGTGGGAATGCCCACCTGTCGTTGCATAGGAACAAGGCCTTCTTACTGCTTTGAGCGGCATCTGCGTTTCACATTTTTCTGTCAGAAGGATCACACAGATGGTTGAGGACTTCGCTAAATTTGGTGTGTGAGCGCTATTACCGCGGTTGCGCGCTTCCTCTTGCTGGCGCAACTGATGCAACTAAATACAGGGTTTGATTGAAAAGCAATGAGCCTTATTTTTTTAAGCAGTTTTATTAAATCTTTTGGCTTATACAACTAATATTCTTCAAAATAGGAACCTTGAGCGTTAATACACCGCTATTAGCGGTCCTTTCTCTGCAGGAAACCTTTTTTAAACTCATCCGCCGGAATCGCGTTCAATTCGACTGTCACAGTGTCTTGGATCGCCTCGATGGAGTCGAAATGCCTCCCCTTCAGCTTTTTTTTCAGGTTCGGGAACAAGAAGGGAAGGGTGTAGGGAGGGTGGGGAAGCACCGGAACCCCCATCTTGGCCAATGCAGCGGTGAGGAGGAAGGTGGTGTGCGCCGGCGCATTGTCGTGATGAAAGGTCCAATTGTTGACGAGGCCGGGCCGAACCCGGGCGACGCGGTTTTTCAGCCGAAGGAGCACTTCTTCTTCTCACGTAGACTAGCACGACGGTCAATGTTCAAAAGTTCACGAGCCCGATTCACATCTTCGTCTGTTTGCGTCCTCGAAGGTCTTCCGCATCGCTGTTCGTCTTCGACGTCCTCCCGGCCTTCCTTGAACGACTTGTACCACCGTTGTACCTGGGCACTGGACAGAGATTGGTACCCGTAAGCCTCCTTGAGTAGCCCAATGGTTTCAGTACTCGTTTTATTTAGCTTTACACAAAATTTGATCGAGTAACGTCGCTCCAACTATCGCTGCATTTTCGCCACTGAAAAATCCTAACACACTTTTAAAACGGCTTTCACGCGTGGAGCGATGTTAAGTGCACCGCTGTTGCCAGCGAGCTGGGACCGGTTTCTAGTGGAAGGGGAAAGTCCAACGATCATTTTCCCCACCAGCCGATTCGGTTGATCGCTTGGCAGACGCTCCGCGCGGAAGGCGCATTACTTTTCAATCAAACCGTGTAGACATATAATAAGTTAATATTGGTTAAAAGATTGATAAAGTTTCATTAAATTTTATTCAAAATATAAGCTAATTAGTTTTACTCTCCAGTTGACGCACCTGACACTCATAAACTCTCCAGCTGCCAAAGTAAAGATTTCCATCACTCAAAATAATGTTTTTTTCATTAGTAGAAAAGGTAATCAAAAACGAAATGGATGATTAATTTTGTGCCACCTTGGAGATCATGTATTTATTTTATCGTTAAATAAATAAGTAAATAACTGGAGCAAATGTAATCGGTAATGAGTCACAAAGCAATCAACCTCACTGGTGTAGAATTCGCCATGCAAGTTTAAAGCCACGAAATAAAAAAAGAGTTTGGACACTCACCTAAATTCTTTCGATTCAATTTTTAGTCACCACTACTAAAGTCGCGACATGATTTATCGATTAAACCGAAACGAAGAACTTTGTGTGCCAAATTCAAAAATAGAAATACAATTTCCTGTCTGAAATTAGATGACATGCATGTTTTGTATGGCGAAATTTGCATTTAATTAGAACTCCGCGGTCACACAGCTCAGAGCAACACAACACAACAAAATAAATTCAACTGATTTGCAACACGTAACACGAAATGATTGTGACATGCAAGTCATTTTTAGATAAAGAATTTCTAGAAATTCAGCGACAAACAAGTGTCCAACTTCCCATGGCAGCCTTTGTGAATACCAAAGAAACACAGAGAGGTAGAGAAGGAAGAATAAAAACCAGAAGTGGTGATTTATTTCATTTAGACACTAAGTTGACTAAATTCACATATTTCATTTGAATGACAAGCAAACAAGGAACCTAATGTGGGAAATAAAACTAAACTAAAAAGTCATAACGCGCGCAAATGGCAGCACTTAATCTTGCATGCCGATTGAGGCAAGTACTTGGGGGCAGAGCGGAAGAGAATAAATGAACCTAATAACCAGCTGAATGCTAATAATTCGCTGATGGTATGATGACATGGCAAATTATATTTTGTTTTAACCACTAAGCTGGTAGCGAAGTAGCTTCTAGTAAGAGCTGTGCAACATGAAATGGTATCAAATGGGGTAGGGAGAAGTTTGCAAGTTGACTTAAAGACGGACAATTTTATACACAATATGTAGTTGTATGGCGCACACTCATATATGAATGCATGTATATGTTCATATGTATATGTATATGTAGATGTGCATGTATGTGTAGCTGTGTAAGTATGTATGCAAGTGTGCGCTTACTTAACAGTGAAAGGAAATTAATGTTGAAAGGCTCACGTGACACAAGTCTTAATGTTGTGGCTAACACCAGTCAGGGCAGCTCACGAGGGGGTACGGTGGGAAAATACTACAAAATGATGAGAAAAAATCAAAAGAGAATCGCGTTTAACTCTAGTTAGATAGATTTTCTGCGCGGTTTGCACTTCGATCTCATGGTCTTCTGTGCCCTTTGCTCCTCACAGTACCTCAACCAGACCCAGTTCGCGTATTAAACTCAGGATAGAGCTCGATTGGATTGAGCGTATGTACCTTCCTTCTAGCTGCAGTTGGTCGACATGTCTCAACCTTCTCAGCGCTACATTCAAGAAGAAAGTGCATTGGACTCTACTGGAATTGGTCGCAGAAACGACAGCGAAATGAGATTTAGTTTTAAGGTTAGTTTCTCTACTGTAGCGGATGACAAAGTTTTGGCGAGGACTGCACTTTTCTTAAATGCTTAAATGTTATTTTACCAAATTTTGATCCATATTTTTAATTCCTGCTTCACTACTTTCATACCATCTAAGTTCCGCCCGATTAGCATACTGCCTTCGTTGTCGAAAGCCATGGAGGGGCTGTGGGTAAAGTAAATTGTTATTCATCTAGGCAAATATAAACTCCTCACATCAGATAACTTTGCACACAAAAGTGGTCACAGTTGAGCCATAGCTATTCTAAAAACCTTTGATAGTAAGGACAATAAAGAAATCTGCGAGTAGCACTCTTTAAAATGAGCTTAACTTGATCCTTCACTAACCGTTAAAATTTTGCATGTCCAGGCTACTAAAAGAGACTTTAGGATAAGGAAATCAAAGAAGTGAAAGCCAGCTAACTATGGATGCACAGAATGGATGCCAGCTAACTATTGGTGATAATCAAAATATGACCCAATCCGAAGAAGTAGAAATAGGCTGTCCCCAAGGCGTGCGCAAAAGGGACATCTTCTCACTATGCCAGAAGCCAGCCTACAGCCTGACAGCTGGACTAACACGGTTACTTACAAAAGAACTAAACAAACGAGGCCCGATTTCAACAAATCCAGAGCTGACGAGTTGTGAAGCAAGCCACGAGCAGAGATATTAAGAATTACGTCAACAAATAACCGGCCACTGGCCTGCGGGAGGCCATGCCAGGAAGATGGGGTGGCCGTACAACAATTGATTTAAAAGCTGCGATCAAGAAGAATCTATGGAAACAGACTTTCACTATCTGTGTGACTACCCAAGTCTGCGTGCTCTAGGACATAGAATGTCGGGGGAAGTCTCGATAGTTAAATAGAAAGAACTTGCAATAGAAAGAACTTGCAACTTGAAATAGACGGCATAGGCGGATTCATAATCAAATCGAGATGGTTCAACTAAGAAAAAGCGGTGGTTCTACAAGTACTGTATCAAAATGGTATATTTTGTGCGAATTGAGTCAGGGCTGTATCACCTAGACAACACCTCTACCACCATAACGCCTAATTGAAATTAGAACTACCTTAACAGGCTGCACTAAAGGCTTTGGAAATTGCAAAACAAACTTCAAAGGTTGTTTAAGAATGCAATAAAAAGCTTAATTCTGTTGCATGATGAATTCCAAGAGCCTGCGGTGTTCAAGGAAACGAAATTGCCCATGAATGGCCAAACTGTATATCAGCGGTTACCCCACAGGGACCAGAGCTAGTATTCGGAATCAGTTCTACAGGAATCATGAAATGGATCAGCGTTTATCACACAATTTACATAAAGAGCGATGGTCCAGTCTTCGAACGACTCCCCTCTGGTGCTCAACGCAATGTTAAATGTGGTACCCGTAGGCATCGCAGGCAGAATTGCCGCTGCAACTACCGCAGTCAGACTAAGGAGGTCGGGCTATAGGCTCAACTTCACTTATGAGCACTCAAGCATCCTTAGAAAATTTGAGTTCATACCCCCGTCGACGGATCAGTGTGTACCCTCGCTTAGTCCAAGCGGAATTTTATCCATCCATACTCCATCAAGAGAGGAGTGGACCGAGGGCAACACCTGGGAACAGGGCCTGGTTAACCTTTTCACGGATGGCTCGAAGCTGGACGGTAGGCTTGGAGGAGAATTATTCTGTAAAGAGCTCCCCATCAAACTCAAATTCAGGTTACCGGATCACTGCAGTGTGTTCCAAGCAGAGGTGGCCGCAATCGGGGAGGCAGCTGATTGGCTGCTCAAATGCGTACTAACAGTCAAGAAAGTTAATATTTACACCGACAGCCAAGTGGCTATAAGGACCCTCCGATCAGTGACGGTACATTCGAAGCTGGTAAGGGAATGTCTGGCCGCACTTTCGACTGCGTCCGAATTCTTTGACATAAGTCTCATCTAGGTTCCTGGTTACATCGACATTGCAGGAAACTGTGAGGCCGATGAGCTGGCCAGACAAGGGACGTGTGAGGTGATTTCCCCTCGAAGGGAGAGAATTGGGATCCCCCTGACTACCTGCGGTCTGCACATGGAAAGATGGGTTTCGCGCCAACTTAGCGAGTGTTGGGCAAGTATACAAACGTGTAGGGTCGCGAAATCCTTCTGGTATTGTGTGGATCGGGAGTGCTCGGGCGAGCTTCTGACGTTGACAAGATATCAGCTCTCGAATCTCGTGGGTTTTCTCACAGGACACTGTGGGCGAGGAATACATACTGTGAGACTTGGAATTACCTCGAGTCTTTTAGATTTAGCGAAGCTCGTCCTCCTATTTGAGGTAGAGCTCTTGATATTTCCCCACATGTGGGGACTTTTTATGAGAAACTTTTTTAAGGCAGAAATACACTCGGAGGGTTGTCCCTGTCTGCCGAAGAGCAACCGCCAATTGTGGTACTCACCAATCCATTTATTTAAACTGGTGCACTTCTGAAGAATGTGGGACAAGACCGAGGTTGACAGGTACTTACACAAAAGTACATGGTGTGAAATGGTCTGAGAGTCTAGGAATTGAAGTTAATTGAAAATATATTAAGTTGAGAGGCCATATATTGACAGCTTGGACTGAAAAGTTGGTTCCTAAGTTCAGGTTTTCAAATTTTACAGAAAACAATAAAAGTCTTTCAAAGTCATATGCTTCAAGGACAATTTTTCCAACATATCTAATACAAAATCTTGTGTATTCCAAGCGAAAATCGGTCTCCATGGGTTAGGTTAGCCAGGTTACTTGTCTAAGACAAGAAACCTGTGAGAACGCTGGTAATTGATCTGCGTTCAAGCAGACATTTTGTCCTTTTAAGATTCAGTTTTGACCAGAGCGCTTCGGAGGCCCTGCAGTTAGTAGTCAGAGACCGCCTTCTTTTGGTTTCCGCGAGTACGCTCATGTCAATGGGAGTGTTAACATATAGTTCGTCAAGAGGAATGAATATATCGTCCAGCACACGCTGAAGGTCAAGCTCAGAGCCTTTTCTTGCACACTCATTTGCTCTTTCATTTCCCTTCACCACGGAATGGCTGGGGACGCAACAATGTGTGGTGTTGTGTTGTTGGATAAACGAACTTCAACTGATGCGCGCTGAGGCTAGTGCCTTGATCGCCCCTTGACTATCAACAAAAATGGTAAGGTCTACTGCAGGTGAGCCCATTAGTCTTATCGTTTTTGCTACTTTGTCTGTAGCGTAGATCTCAGCTCGGAAGACGTTAAACTAGTCTGGGAGTCTAAGTAACAATTTAAAGATAATTTTTTAGAGTAAACTCCTGATCCAGCCCCATTGGCCATCTTTAAGCCGTCAGTGTACAATCTATCATATGTTATGAATCTGGTCTATCTATTCTTTCTGTCGGGTATTCGTATTTTATAGTCTTTGTTCAGAGCTATCTTGCGAACCAGATAGTCTGTTTTCCATGCGTCTTGCAAGTGTTCCACAGATAGCAGGTCTGATGAATGACCGTGCCTGTTTTCTTTTAGCATGACTGCTGCTCTTATCCTGGAGGCAGATTTGGCAGCTATCCCTTTAAAATATACACCAATAGGTGGGAAATAGAAGATCAGTTTCAGCGCCACCAACCATCCTGCTCGATGGGAGAGTAATTGGAATTGCTACATAAGCTAATCGTTGGACTTTTATGAGATTATTTAGGCAGGATTGTGGCTGGTGTCACTCCATCCATAGATGATAACTGAAAACTTGGTGTGTTTTATCTTCTAGTGAACCGGACTAGTTCGGTCTTGGCTGGGTTAACCATTACTTTGTTCGGCTTCCATAACTTAGATGGCAATTTTTTGTATTATTTTCACACTTGCGATGAGTATTTCGGGCTGTAGTAAAATTGCTAACCACTAAATGGAAATGGTTCGAAAAAAATAAGTAGTTTGACTTTAATTTCAAAAATGTCTAATATATTTTTAAAGACAGCCGACTTATCGTCTTTTCACTCTAAGCTAGTGATATGCGGAAATTTCAAATTGCACTATGAGCGGCCTTTGCGGATATTGAGAGAAGCTACATCCCTCCAGCTGAGCTTCATTGCAATAGCCCTCTAAAACTATTTCCTATGCATTTGAGAATACCAAATATTTCTTACTGTGTCATCTCCATCTGGCTAACGATAAAGCACTACTAAAATTCTTCACCCAAGGAACACCTTCATATGGAAAGGTGAATTGCTTTCATCTGTTGTTTCTCTTGTCAACTTCTGCGTAGTGAATTTCTGGGTATGTACCATCCTTCTAGTGCACCTCAACTGCACAGTATGAGACTACGGTGCGAGCTCTTACTGCAGCATTATTTAGTCTCATCCTAAAGGCCAAATTGTTTAGGTTAGAAGAAAAATTCTAACTTTGGGGCCAAATTGTTTTCGTCTCAGCTTCAGCGGGAGAGAACATGCATGCCTTGTCTGAAACCTGAGGTTAATTTAGTATAGATTGGACTTGGTTGACCCTGTAGATCGCACATAGACCAGAAATTTTTCCATAGAGGAAATAAGTGTTCGTATGGAGAGTTTAAGAGTCTGATACATGTGACTTTCCATATACCTATTTTTTCCACTTTTTTCGTGGTCCTGCATTCTTACTCGGTTTCAATGCTGCTAGCGAGCAAATATTTCTGTATTGAATTGCAAAATAGGCCTGAAGGTCTCATGATTCTTAAACATTATATTTAGTTTTTAATAAAATAAACTTTAATTATTTAATAAAATAGATTAGCAAAGCACTATGCGACATCAGTAGGCATCCCAAAGCCATTACACACAAAGCAAACACCCACACTGCTTCGTGTAATAAAATAAATAGCACAAAACTACCATAAAAGAATTAAATTGCTAGCGCAAATTTTGAACGACAAAGCAAGACTATAAACATCAATCGAACGACGCCATAGCACGAACGCCTCAAAGTATGCAAGACAACCAAGTGCATGAGTGATAAAGTTACAGCAAAGTAATAGCAAATTTTGACACACATGCCACCTTGCTCAAAAAGCTCCCGGAATACAAGCAGAAAATTCCAAAAACAAGTTCATTCCTCAAAAGTCATATTATCGCCTTCAAAATGCTTTCCATCAAACGCAATGGACTCGTGCTAGCGTCTGATCCAGCTCTCGAAATATTTGTGGAACTTTATTTTCGGTGCAGCCATCAGAGGTCATCTTCGATATTTACATTACTTTCTTTTGACTGTTGAAACGGGCTTCCTGTAGTGTTTTTTTTTTTAACTTGATCAAATAGAAAAAAGTCACAGGGAGCCATATCAGATAAATTCGAAGGCTATTGGGTGATACTCGTTTCGTTCTTGGTAAAAAATTGACGGCTAATGAAGCCACTCCACGACGGTGCGTTATCAAGGTGCAAAATTCACGATTTTTTCCCCACAACTACGGTTTTTTTGGCGAATTGATTTATGTGGAGTCAACTCAGGTAAATGCAAAATGCTTTGAAGGATGTAAGCCGATGGGCTGTATCGAGTGTTTTTGGGGTAAATCCTAACAAAACAGAATTAATCATGTTCACCAGAAAACACAGGATACCTGTTCTAAACCACCCCACCCTTGAGGGAATCACACTGTCAATTAGAGAAAAGGGGAGTTACCAAAGACTAATATTAGATAGGAAGCTTTCATGGAAACATACGATTAATGATAGAGTAAAAAAGCAGTCACAGCACTCTATACATGCAAAAGAATTGTGGGAGCACAATGGGGCCTAACCGCAAAAATAGTACACTGATTATATACAGCAGTGGTAAGGCATATCATGACAGTCTGGTGGCCAACACTTGAGAAAAGAACAACAGTAAAACGCTTAGAAAGTATTCAATGGGGTGTTAGTCTCTGCTTAAAAAGGGCACTAAAGACTGCGCCCACAGCAGTTATGCTACATCTGTTACCGATTGAGGCCTACAGAAAGCAACTAGCGACAAAATCGATACTCAGGTTAAGAGAATCTTCTCACTTGCCACTAACAGGAAGGGTCACACAAAGTATTAGATGAATACTCCTTCTTACCCCAAACAACAAACTTTTGTTGCAATTACATATATTCCTTACCACAACTCTCCCAACGAGAGAGGATTGGGACAATGGAGTAATGACAATAGAAGCGGAATCAGCATCTATACTGATGGTTCGAAGCTAAATTATCAAGTAGGCGGAGACATTCATTCTAAAGGAATGAATGCCAACATTTCATTCCGGTTACCGGATCATTGCAGGGTATTTCGAGCTGAAATTTTGCCTATCAGGGAAGGCCTGCTAGCACTAAATAAAAGAGTCCTCGCCACAAGAGATATAAACATATATTCAGATAGTCAATCGGCTCTGAAAGCCTTAAAATCACCTAATATTAACTCGAAGACAGTAAAAAAATGTATCGACGTTCTGACAGAACTATCACAGTACTTTGTAATAAACCTGCTCTGGGTGCCGGGCCATAAAGACATAGAAGGCAACTGCAAAGCAGATGAACTAGTGATTGGGTACTACATTACCGATCAAACCAGACAAAGCGAACATACCTATACCTGTGCGGCAAGTAGAATGACGTCGTAGAATGGAACATGGGCTGCACAAATCGGCTGTTAAAACTGCACAGGAAGAACATGAGAAATCTTCTTGGAGTTCTAACAGGGCATTGTCTGATTGGCAGGCATGCCAGCAGACTGGGAGCGCCCTATAACGACTATTGCAGAAGCTGAAACGACATTGAAGAAGAAGAGACTATAGAACACTTTCTATACGGGTGCATGGCTCTGGATAGAAGAAGGTTCAATATTATAGGAAAAAGTTGCCTGAATAACTTGGCAGAAGTAGCCAATATAAAAATAACAAGCCCTGTTAGATATATTGAAGCCACAACCACTATACGTACCTACCTACTCAGGTAATTATGAACAAATTTTCTACATTTGAAACACAGCTAAGAGCTATTAGAAGTCTTCTATCCATGCAAAAATGCTGGAAAATCACAAAAAACGAAAGTTGTACTACCCTACTCCACTGTGTGACTTTATTTTGTTTTTAAGTTACAACTAAGTGAATTCCGAATTTGTCCCCCCTTCCCAAAAATAAACTCAATTTTGTTCTGCTCCACACTCTTTATCCCATGCACAGCGTTTCCACATGAACCTTCATCTGGGTTGAGTCATTCAATACTCACATCCACTGGAACCTCAGGACAATCTTCTGAGAGTTTTTTCTCCTGGTAAGTAGTTATCATTACACTGCTTACTGGAGGATGGAGCAGGCTTGGATTTCCTATGGTAAGGCAGTCACAAAATTGAATACACAACAAAAGGATTTTCACTTTCCGGAGATATGAACTTTTATGATAACTGGAATGGTGTAAACGGTGTTGTCAAGCTGTTAGTTATGAGTTGAGTGACGAACCATCACACTTTAATACTTTTTGGGTTCTACACTGCTTATAGAACCGCTACCGGCATTTGTGCGGAATTACGCCATACTCAGATTTACTCCAGTTGGGCCAAATAATGGTCCTTATTAACTATTACATCATCTAGCAGAAATTTGTGGTAAACAGTGCCGTTTTAATCCATAAAACCATAAAAAACCTTTATTTTTTGACTGAAAACGACGTTGTGTTCTTGGTCTTAGTTCATTCGGGACTCTCCACTCACTCGCCCGATGTCTGCATTGCGTGTCGAACTTATCAACCCACGTCTCGTCTCTAGAAGTGATGTATTGAATAATTGTTGGACTGGATTAAGTCTTGGAAATCATGCCATTGGTGATATTAATGCAGTCCCTTTTTTACATGAAATTCAGTGTTCTGAACCCCACTTCCTCTGTCAGCTCTCTGATGGTTAATTTGTGGTATGAGCTTTTCTTTCACTTTATTGATGTTTTCATCAGTTTTCGATATCGATAACCTGTCACTACGTTCGTCATTCTCGATGAGTTCACGATCTCTTCTGAGTGGTTCACGCCGCTCGTAAACGGCTGTTTTCTTTCGGCCGCCGTAGCCGAATGGGCTGGTGCATGACTACTATTCGGGAGTGCGTAGGTTTGAATCTTCGTACATGAAGCACCAAAATGATAGAAACAGTTTTTCCGGTCGCCCCTCGGCAGACAATGGCAGTTGATATAGAGTCTCAACTGGCGTTTGTTCCGGGAACTTTTTGGTCACGGTGGTGCACACCAGCACCCTTTTATGTTAGCTACAACTACTGCTTACAAAGGTAGAAGTTAACTAATAAACCACAAACCAGCACACATTGCACGAAACCAATCCTTTACGGCCTTTATAGTGCTGCCGTCCTACGCCACTTCTTTTGCTATGGTTTTCTTCGAAAGCGCGCATTCAATAGCAAATAAAAATGCCAACAACAAAATACCACAACTAATACAAATGTGCTACATATTTTATTGCACTGCTGTGGAGCACGCACATGCCGTCGAGGAGTGAGGCAAACCTTTGCTAGTAGTCAGTATGGTATGCTGTTGTTGTTGTTGTGATTATTTGTATGTGTGGTTATGGTTGTTATTATTTGTGGTGCGGGCGTGTTTTTGTTGTTGATGTTGTTATTATTTGTGTTGTTGTTGTTGCTATTTATGAAGGGGATGTTTTCGTTTTGTTGTTGCTTTTTGTTTGTTGTTGTTGTTTTGAGTTTTTTGTTGTTGTTGCTGTTGCTATAATTGTTGTTGTTGGTGTTGTTGCTGCTATAATTGCTCTTGTTGTTGTTGTTGCTGTTGTTGTTGTAATAATAATTGTTGTTGTTGTTGTTGTGGTGGTTGTTATGATTGTTCTTATTGTTGTTGTTAATATTTGTGGTGAGGTTATGTTCATTGTTGTTGTTGCTTTTGTTGTGAGTTTTTGCGCGTGGTTGTTCTTTTTATTATAGTTATTGTTATTTGTTTTTGTATTGTTATGATTGTTGTTGTAGGCAATCAAGCTGCTCCTGTCAAGCTAGTCAAATCGACCGCCCCCCTGCTGCCTGTTGCCGCCGCGCTGCCTTTCTAGCGATTTTTCTCTATTCGTTTTGCTTTACTTCCACTACTTCCATTACTTTCTCCAACTCTGTTTGTCCATCGTTCATTGCTATTTATATTTACAGTTATTAGAGTCTTAGCTGCTTTCGTTATTAACCGCAAATAGTTTGGCACATAACTGTGTGGCATGTGACAGTTGGTACATATATTTTCATGCGGCTATCAATTGTAGTGCAAAGTTTTAACAATGTAGCGAACAACAAGCAAAGCAACAACAATAACAACAACTACAACATTCGGTAAATAAATAATAGAGTGTTATTAAAAGCGGTTAATAGCACGCCCACGAACGCTTGGCAAGCGGCAGTTATGATTATGCCCTTAAACAGCACACACTCACATGTAGACGGATACAAGCAAGCTGTTGCAACTACCTGTAGCCAACTCTTTATTGGTTGCAACAATACAACATCAATGCTTATGCATTAAATAAACAGTCGCATGACCGCAGTTGTTGCTATAAAGTTGTTCCTTTAACCTGCGAACTTACTTGCCGTTGATCGCACGCGCACGCCTCATACACCTTAGCTCGTCCACTTTACCTCTGCCACGCTGCCTACGAAGCCCTTCTGCACGAGTATATAAACTTAAAAGTTATTTCTCGCTCGCCTCAAAAGTTTTTATGAGTCCAAATAATGGGGCATCTAAGAAAACAAGTCGAGCAATGCACGTTCCAATGTTTGCTTAGTAGTTGTTGTTGGCTTTTGCTCACTTCAAATAGTGTTTTTGTTTCGGTTGTTTTAAGTTTTGACGCAAGGTGTAATGGAGTAACCGGAAGAGGCAAAGTTCAAGCACGTGGCCGCAAGATATTCCCGTAGATGTTGTGCTGTTGAGTTTGGCGTAGAATTTGGAGGTTTTTCTTAATTTTTTTTGTTTTTGGAAAATAAACCGAAATGAAAGCATAAAGGCAAGCGTACATCGATTATGCAGCCGTAAATTTTTATGAACCCCATGACAGCTAAGTGCATGAGCGTAAAACGGGAATTTTCGCAAACGTCAATGGAGCTCGTTGATATCGAGCATTTTTTCAGGGGAGTTGCATATTTCATTCAAATAAAAGAAAGCCAAAAAAGCTGTATAACGGTCAGTATTCATAAAAGTTTAGTACACAAATAATATCGAGCACATCGAGTGGTTGTATTTAAGAATCGTACGAGGGCTTGCGTAGTTTCCAGGTGGTGAGCATTTTTTAGAAGCGCAAAGCCTCTGAAATTATTTAGACAGGCTGTTTTTTGCACAGCCAATTTTAAACTTCTGAGTTGTTTTGAGACTTGTTTTACTTGGCAATTCATCATGAATATTTGCATTCTGGAGCTCCACTTTCATTTTTTTTTTTATTGCAAAATTTTACGTAAGGAGCTTTGCTTACGTGCCTAGAAAACACAGTTCGTTCACGAATTGAAGCCAAATGGCCATTGTTTGCGTCACATTATTGCTACAGGGTATGGCAATCGAAGTGTAAGCCGTAAGTGAAACAAGCCATTGTCCGCGAGTGGGCCAAAATACCTGCGAGTCACATTCGGGCAGCGTGCGCTTCCTTTCTGGACCGTCTCTGCAGGAAAGTGCAGAAAATTCTGGATCGGATTGACACTTGGTGCTGTACGAATAGGCTGTCGGCAAATCCCACCAAGACTGGTATTGTCCTCTTCACCAGAAGGAGGAAGCTTGATGGACTCGTTCTGCCTAAGCTAAAAGGAGTCACAGTCCAGCTATCCAAGGAAATAAAATATATTAGAGTAATGCTCGATAATAAACTTCTTTGGAAGTCATTCGCTGAAACAAAGACATCCAAAGTACTGACAGCTTTCTGGTAGTGCAAAGGTGTCTTTGGGAAAACGAGGGGTCTTTCTCTTAGCAAGGTCCTATGGCTCTAAACGACTCTGGTAAGACTTATTATCACCTATGAATTAGTGGTCTGGATGAGTAGATTCTCTCTAGTGGGATTCAGGAAGACCTTATCGGGACTACAACGCACTGTGGCCATCTGTTGCAACGGAGCTTTTCCGACTACTTCAGGCCCGGCATTAGATGCTCTGACTGGTTTGCCACCACTTGATGCTTTCATCCAAGGGGACGCCTTGAAGGCCATCTGCAGGCTGAAACACAATGGGAATTGGTACGGCCCCTGCCCGGCAGTGGAACACAGAGAAGGCATGTACTTCGATCCAACGATTCTCTCCATGCCCCTTGACTCCATGCCATCAGGAATCATACTTGAAAAGAGATACAGTGTAGTGCTGCCAGAGGCTCAGTTGTGGTAAAACTCAGAAAATGAGCCCGGCAAACACTGTTTTCGCATTTTCACGGGTGGCTCGAGGACCGAGCATGGCTCCGGCTCTGGGATCTACGTGGAATCCAGCGGGACAAAACGGCACTTTGCTCTTGGAATGCATGCATCTATGTTTCAAGCGGAGGTGTATGCGGTTTAAGAAGCGATAAACTTTGGTGTGGAAAACCGATGGAGAGGCAGATCTATATGTGTTTGCAGCGACAGCCAAGCTGCGCTTATGCCCTTAGACAGCCCCCAAACCATATCAGGGGTAGTCAAGTCCTATAAATCCAGGCTGAACTATGTCGGCAGACATAATAGTTTGATGCTAACATGGGTCCCGGGACACGTGGGTATCGCGGGTAACCAGACTCCTTAGCTATGATGGACTCTGAGGCCAACTTCTTTGAACCAGAGCCCGTTTTGCCAGTCCCTTCCGCGACCATCACATATCTAGCACCCACAAGCGAGCTTGGCAGGCTGAGAGAGGCTGAAGATGGACTAAATTGATGTTATCTGTCATGTCCGATCGACCGGACCACTCCCTGTGCGTCTGCCCCGCCTTCGCTCGAATCAGGTTTGAGGTCTTTGGCACTGATGTGTTAAGAAGAAGCGACCATCTTAGCTCCTTGGCGCCACAAGATCTGCTCAGATTTCTTCGGAGATCGGGTAGATTTAAAGAAAATTCAAAGGGAATCCAAGTGTAGTAAATGGACTTAATTCATGTCTGAGTGCTGCACGTTCTAGTTGTTCCGATAAAAAAAAATAAAAAATAAAAAATAAAAAAATCACCTCTTCGACTGTTAGAGAATGAATGAATGTCTGCATACAAAAATGAAATGAGAAGTAAAGAAAGCGCCAAACTTGACAATAACTTCTAGTGCAATGGTTATTTAACGCAGCCTATAAGCCAATTTATGCAGCGCTACGCCACTAAGGCTTTTTGGCATGTCGCAATTTTGTTGTTGTTCAGCTAAAACTCATTAAAATTAACACTTATCATTTTTTAACTTTTGCCATTTTTTTAGCCTTCACGATGCCTCTCTGTCGCTCTACGCTACGGAGCGGGTTATTGTTACAGGAAAAAACAGCTGCTGGTCGACCTCATTGTTTCAAGGTAGTCATCCGGTGGCGCCGGCTTGTTTGCAGTTCCGTTTTGTTTTTTTTTCTTTTGTTGCTAAGTTGGTTTCTAGTCATTCTTTAGTCATTTGTGCTTCTCATTTTTTTTTTGGTTTTCTTTTTTCTTTTTGGCACACTGCCATGCCCAACTAATTTTGTACACTTTGCAAGCAATAAACGCTGATTACAACATTCTCATCGCCTACCAAACGCGCAGGATGCAAGGCAGCGGTCATGTAGCTGCTTTGTGGGCAGTCTTGTTGGTGCATTGGCTTTGCTATTTTTAAATCTTTCGCTGTACGGTGTTGCATGCACCACAAAGAAAAAATTCACTTTGCATACCGAGCAGCAGCGAGAAGCATAGAGATTGCATTAGTGGCGCTGACGCAGAAAGGATAAACGTCAAATTCATTTCGCTGATGAGTCCGCAAAAAATTAGCTTCCCCACACACCAACACACCCACACACCTACACACCTACACGCCAACACGCCAACACGGAGGAGGAAGAAACAGAGATATAAAAACACAAAAACAAACAGGTTCTGAAACAATGGTGGATGTTGGTTGGTAGTCGGCGGTAGCTAGCGGCGTTAATGGTGTTGGCGTTAAGAGCGGAGGCAGCAATCGCAATGGCAACAACAACAACAACAATATTAATAGTCACTAACACAGCAGCGCTGTGTGCAAAGTGCGAAAATGTGAAATTAAAAACTTTCAATTGTGCCAGCAAACTATAATGATGTGTATGTGTGTGTGTGTGTGTGTGTGTAAGCGGAGAAAAATTCAAATAAAGTCATAAAAAATGTAAAAAGTTGCGAACTTAACGTTTTTCATTAGTGCTAATTAATTTAAAATCATTTTTCACAACTAAAACCAGCTGAAACCAAAGCGGCTGTTTGTTTTTGCAACTGCACACTTAGTCTCACTGCCGCGTGCATTGCTTTAAATGCGTCAAGCGTGGCAAATGTGCACATTTTTTCTGCTAGACAAACATACAGAGTTGTGCGATGTGCGTACTTTGGTTGGCAACAACAAAGTATGAGGCTAAATAATTTTTTTTAAAATATTCCCAAACAAAAAAACAAAAACTAAATGCATTTTCACTTGATGAAAAATAATTATGCATGGAAACGGCTGAAAAAAAATATACGTGCATATACAAGTAATCATAGGAATGTGTATATGTGTGTGTGTGCGTCGAAAAACTAATTTACTTTATAACTTCAAATTGCCGTTATGCTAAATAAATACATTTTTATTTTCGTAAATTTGCTTGGCACTTTTATTAAAATTTTTCCACGCATGCTAATTACACTGAAAGCAAATGCATGCACAAAACTAACCGCTGGAAAGGGCCTCTGTGACCGCCAATGCAATAATTAACATTACTCAAACGCCGTGACGTATCGCTGCACTTCCTACTTTGTGGGCATACACGTTTTTGAGGCTGTACACTAGCATACATCACAAAAAAGTCAGCTTGTCAGTGTTTAAGTACAAAGAGAGGTCAGGGACGCCCTGTCTACCTGTGACCTGCTCCTGCAATTCTCTATTGTGCTGAGTGTTTTAAGGGTAGGGGTAGTCAGAATTTTAAAAAATTGGATTTTGTTCCATTTTCTTAAAGTATAATATCTTAAAAATTTTGTGTGAAAATTTGAAGTGAATCCGACAAATACTTTTCGAGTTATTCAACAATTAACAAAGGGTGCTTACGCGCTCCGGAGCAACCTTTGGCAAAACTTTAAATGCTTTTTTCTCAAAACCATGTCTTTTGAACTAGTGATCACTGTAACTTAAAACTTGCTTGGTATATTTCAATAAAATGTATACTGCTTTTAAAAAACATAAAAAACTCGTGCTTGATCGAAGGAGTTTTTTCAAATAATCGGTTTTTTTAAACAATTAATTGTCGGTTTTTTTTCTAGAAAATCTGAGGCCACCAGAAATTTTTAATTTTCAAATGAAAAAACTTCGATCAAGCAAAAGATTATCTATTAATAAAAAAATGTCTCTTGTCCGATTGATTTTAGATGAATCTCCAAGGACTTGTGATGATCCCCGCAAAGGACTTCTGGAGAAACGGGCTCCACACAAACTGCGATAACTTTTACAATTTTTAATTTTAATTTTTATTTTTTTGAAATTTTTATAAAGTCAAGTCAAAACATGGTGAATTAATGATATTTATTATTTTTATAAAACAAACCAACTGACCAGCAAGAAAATGATTGAAAATCATCATTTTTTCGGGCCTCTGACTACCTCTAACCCCTTAATCGAGCACTAGGCGATAGTTAAATCGTGAGATTCACCATTACTTTTTTGCTGTTTTGGTAGCTGTCTGGAAGAAGAAATTCGTTTTCTTCACCTTTCCTTTTCTTTCTTTATTCACCTAATAATCTAATTCTTAGCTTCTCTGAGAGACTTCTTCTTCTTCTTAGCATCTCAGTCCTTGCTGAACCATTGCTTCATTCACAATATTGCGTCTCCTGTCTTTACCTGAGGATACTTCCTTCCACCGCTGCACGTTTAGCTTTTCAAGGTCAACTTCCACGCCTTCAAGTCATCTTTTTCTGGGGCGTCCTCTGCTTTGGCCTCCAACAGGATGTAATTCAGCAGCCTTTCGAGTTGTTCTCTCCTTGGGTACTTAAAACACATATCCGAGCCATCTTATGCTTTGAGATTTTCTAAAGCATATTATAATTTCGGTTTTTGCTAATAGTTCCACCGCATGATCATATCTAATTCGATAGATACCATCTTTCAGTTTTACAGGCCCATATATTTTTCACAATATTTTTCTTTCAAATACCATTAGTTGATTAATTCCACTTGTTTTAAGCGTCCATAGTTCGCAACTACTAGTAAGCACAGGGCGGTTCAAGGTTTTGTATATCCTTAACTTTTGGTCGCGAGAGAAATGGGCTTTATAGGTGCCACGCTCAACTACACCCCATACATCCAGGGAATTATATGCCTGATGAGTTATGTGGCCGTAAATTCGGTATTATCTTCTTTCGTCTTCTTCGTCTTCGCCATGGTCCCTTAGTTGTGATCAGCCCTCAATTACCAGGTTGCATGGTCCTGGGTTACCCCTTCGTTGACTTGGCTTGACTGCATATCGGCCACGTCCCATGAGTGGTAGCGGTGGCAAATTAGTAACAATTTCTTTGCTGCATGCTACTTTAATCTTCTGATAATGAGTCCATACCATATCAAACGATTTTTTTCAATTTCTCAATTATTGGAGCCACATGACAGCTACCTCTGATGTGTTTATTGCTTATCTTAGCCAGTTTCCTGCCCATCGCAGCATTCCCATATCCGCCACATGGATTTTTTGTTCCTTTTTAGCAAATAGTGGCCAGCAATCTGAAGCATACGCCATTGCAGGTCCAATCACAGCTTTATAAATTTTGCCTTTCAACTTTATTGGCAACTTCTTGACACTCAAGACTTCTGACACTGCGCGCCAAGCCGGCTGGTATGCGGTTCATCACTTCGCGGTCTAGTAAGTAATCTTTGCCTACAATAGAGCTAAGATATTTAAAATTCTCAGCGGTGGATACTTCGTGAACCTCTGTAGGATTGGAACACAGCCATCTGTCGTTTCTACGGTTGGTTTTTTGGTATTGGTAAAAAAATGCTTACTCAGGAAAAAACAATAACATCTACATACATTTTATCGTTTAACTCACTGCTCTAGTGTTTGCTCTGACGGATAGAATCCTCAGAAATATTTCTCTTTCTCTTCATTTATTTTGCAGATTCCTCGCCCATGATCCGTTGCACTTATTGAAAAAAGTCTACAGATCGGACAGTGTCAGAACGTTTCTCGTGTTTTTTGCGTTTTGGAACAGATTTTGCGTCTACGCCTGATACTTCCAATTCACGGCGAACCTCACGAATGAATAAACGGACGCACTTAAGAAAATTAGGGGTATCTAATTCTTATTTTAAAAGGAGCAAAAAGAAAAATAAAGCTACATGTAGCCAAAAATATACATGTCCTCAACTATTGTATGCACCCTGTACATAGAGGGTCCCCTGACGGCAAAAAGTGGTCACAAGACCACTAAAAACGACGCTGATATACCAATTCGTCGTAAGAAAGTCATCACAAAAATTGCGCAGCAAATCCCGAAGGTAGCTCCGGGAAAATGGAGCCAGATAGATCATTAGAAAATTATGGGTTTAAATATGAATATTACATAGGTGACGGTGATACCAAAACGCTCCGCCATATCAAGACCTCGGAGTAAAGAAGAAAACATGCGTGGGTAATGTCCAAAAACGTAGGGGTAAGTAATAGACGAGCTAACTATTTATTACAGTTTCGCAATTAGAAATAATATTGACTCACTCCAAAATATGAAAAATTCCATATGGCGACATTCTAGTACCATAAATCATAAACGGACGAAAAACCACAGCATTTTCATTGTCCACCTGGAGAAGAAAGTTGGTATAATTGGCAGCCGAAGGTACAATTAATGAATACACGCGGAAAGCCCCTTTACCTGAACTTCTACTGCAGGCAATAAAACCCATCTATGCATCATTAAGTGACGAACAATTACTTCAAAAGTGCTTAGGTGGATTCACACAAAATGTTAATGAGAATTCTTAATTCGAAGATTTGGAAGATTGCACCCAAATATAGTCCAGGTAGTCGGAGAGTAGTTGAAATAGCTATCAATGTTGGTGTATCTACTTTTAATGACGGAGCAGAGAGTTTATTAAGAATGGAAAGAATACTTGGCATAACAATTGGATATGAGGGCGACCACTATGGTATCGGAGAAAATTCAAAACGGGCTAAAACACGTACCAATCGAGGCTATAAAAGCAACAAAAGAAATCAGAACATCTCGTCGACTGGAAAAAACTAAAGAAGAACAATTGCTTACAGATCAGTAAGGCATTTGCTAATATTTAATCTTTGACGTCGAATTTTGAATTTGCTGAGCCTTTTAATTAGAACAAATATTTATGGTGTTACTTCTATAGAGGACATTATGGATAATAGAGTGGATTCACCTTAGCACTTATATCCTTTGTCTTTCAACATTCCCCGTTGGAATTAATCGGCTTTGTGCACAAATTTTTATTATATAAAAAAAAGTTACTACCAACATAAAGAAAAAACTGTTAGCAATCCTGTAAAGTGTCGATGAGGACATCAAAAACCAACAACGTCGCACATTACCTCACTTCACACTGTCTACCTAAATAATTTTCGTAAATGGCTGTAAATGTTTCGCAGCATATTTGCACGTTTCCAATACGGGCGTTTGTACATCAGGCAATTACTTAAGTGCATTTTATTACCTCCGAATGTAACCAAAATGTATCTTTTCGTTAAAATATCACATTTTCAATATCGTATCAACAGGTGTAGGAGGAGCTCTGCTCATTACTTTTAAGCAAACCGTAAAAATAATGTTCTAAGTCATAAACGAAAGCAAATAATTCGTAAGCCTTCGATAAAAACTAACTCCAAGTCAAGTAAGTCTTTCCGGCGCATATATTTTACAGTTACATTTGAAAGTTGTTAGAAATGATAATTTAATGCACGCGTACGTGCCACAGTAGCAACAATAAAAATAATAAAATATGAAACAACTGTTGATTTGATAGGTTAGACCGCATGAATTTTTGCACAAAACATTTGCTTACATTCTCATATTCGTAAAAATGTGCGCAAGTAACAGGGAATAATCGATCCGATTAGCTTCATCACGTCGCATAAATAGCAGAACTATTTAATTATATGTATTTATTTTATTTATCCCGAAAATCCCGAATAGCGAAATATGTTGAGTCCCGAATTTGCCGGGACTGTTGACAAACAGTTTTCGGGCGTTACAATTTCTTATGAAATGCAGGCAGGAAATAACCTCGTCAATCCCAAAATATGTGGAGTCCCGAAAAAGTTGGGATCGTTCGCAAATAATTTTCGGGATTTACAATTTCTTATGAAATGAACACAGAAAATAATCTCGAAAATTTCAAACTACAACATAAGTTGAGTACCAAATATATCGGGACAGTTGGCATACAATTTTCGGGATTTAAAATTTCTCTTTACAAGTTGTATTTGATGGATCGTGATTACCGTAAATATTGATCCATATACGAAACGTTTCAGCTGCACTTTCATTTAAAAGATTATAATGAAGCATGACTTCCCGCAAATGCGGTTTTTTCGTGAGGAACGTAGAAATTTTTCACGTCAGATGAAAAGGGATCTTTACGCTTCAAACGAATGTCAACTACTGCAGTCGAGACCTCACACACACACACCTTCGAATCATCGGTATATTACAAGAGCGAACACAAAAATAGTATCAGACAGAGACAGAGACCGGTGAAGGAAGGAGACAGAGACAGGTGAAGGAAGGAGACAGGGACAGGTGAAGGAAGGAGACAGGGACAGAGACAGAGACAGAGACAGAGACAGAGACAGAGACAGAGACAGAGACAGAGACAGAGACAGAGACAGAAGTAGTTACTCCGGAGACAGATTCTTTGGTAAATCTGTAAATATCCTCCAGTTTTAGAGAACAAATATTACTCATTCTCACGACATCAAGACCCAAAACTCGTAGCAGTGCTCTAGGGAAAGGCAGGACACTCAGTGATACCCGCCTCCTCCAAGCAAAACAGGCACATTGGGTCCTCAATGATTCCAATGGTGGTCATATGCCGACCCCATGGGTTGTGTCCTGTAATAGTACCTACCATCAACCGAAAGTCTTTCCTTCAAAGTTTTGGTAGAAAGTTTAACAGTTTTCTGTTCGGACTTGCTACAAAACTCTTTGCAGAACTGCAGCATTCTAGACCAGACCATCGCTTTTTATGTAGATTGCTTACATAATCGCTGATCGAATTCATGATTCCTGCGGAACTGATTCCGATTATTGGCTCTGGCCCTTGTGGTTCCCTCTTCTCGTTTCCTCTTGCCCTTGCGGTTCCGCTCATCCACGGTTGGTCAATTCATCGGCAATTTCGTTTCCTTTCCAGAGTGTCCTGGAACCCATTGAGGTACAAGTCTGTTCTGTCTTGCGACAGAATTAAGCTTCTTTCCACATTCTCGAACTTTGAGATTTGCTTTGCGTTCTCCAGGGCCTTCAGTGCAGCCTGACTGTCACTGAAAACTCCAATCTGTTTCCCGCTTCATCTCCTCCTGATTATACATTCGACTTCTTTTAGGATAGCAAAACGTTTCCGTTTGGTAAAGAAAATAGCCGTCAAACCTCCCTGAAGGCATCAAATTTCCTTCCCAATGGAACTATCGGTATCAGGTCGTCTTTAGGTGCCAAAAACAGTGGATACTGCTCAGATAGCAACTTAAAGATTTTTTTGTGTCCCATAGTTCCGTCTTCGTGCAAGAAACCTTATTTATGGAGTCTACATATAGCTTTTATTGATTCCTGTTGTATCTTAAGATCCAGAGGGAGCAAATCAAGCATAGCATTTAGGGCATCTCCAGAGGTTGTACTCATGGCACCCGCAATGCATAAACGTACACTTCTTTGTAGCCTATATAGCTCCCGGAGTGTGGACTTAATCATCTTCCGTCGCCACCAGACCACAATAGCGTAAGTGATGATTGGTCTGACAAGTGCTGTGTATATCCAAAGGACCACAGCAGGTTTCTGACCCCAGGTTTTACCAAAGACTCTGCGGCATTGCTCAAAAATCCTTAATGCGCGATTCACTGGCGGAAAGACCTTGCCTCATGCACTATTCGTCGATTTTGTCCAGAATCCTTTGCACTTTCGTGCAAAACCTCCTCTGATAAATCCCAGATGTTAGTGCACAGACGAATCGAATGTTAGAAAATGACGATGATACAATTACAAGAAATGAGGTGACCAGATGTAATGAGTAAAAAATATGACCATATTATAGAGTAAACTATAATACAAAACTGTTATATTTACTAAACAATTAATCTAGAATTAAACAGGAAATCAGGTGCTGCTCCCAACACAATTTTTTAGTTTTTTTTTTCAATTTTTTAGGAGTTCACGACTTAAGGTTTCTAGTTCCATCCCATGTTTAGCTGCAGAGATGCCTGACTTAAGGGCAGACAACACTCTAACAGGCTCAAAATTCAACTGCATACAATTAATTGTAACGTTAAAGCTAATAAACATGTTTATGTGCTTGTCGGTGCTGAAATATGTGAATTATTGCAATCAACCTCAGAGGTGGCGAACAATGAGGAAATGTCCATTTGAGAAGAGCATGGAGAGCCAAGCGAAGCAATCTCTGGAGTCTCCTGTCAACAGCTGACGCTAACTACACATCGCCACTTACAGGCAGCAAAAGAAAGTGCGCAGAAATATACAGGCACAAATACAAAGAAAAGGATGTATAGAAAAATGCAACAACAGTCACACAAACTGGCTCACTGGCACAACTTAGCAGTTTGCTTCTTTAGTTGGCTGCTGGTACTTGGTTGTAACGTCTGGAGCAGTCATCACATAATTTTAAAATATAGCAAAAATAAAATAAATAATTTGTTTGCTTAGGTTTAATGGCAATAAGCTTACTTTTAATATATTTTTTAATAAATAATATTTTTTAATATTTAACTACTCCAAAAAATCTTAAAAAGTATTTGAAAAATAAATATAAAAACCTGTAATTATTACCACACATTTCGATAATTTATTATTAAAAAGTATTTTCCACCTCTCTCACATCAAAAAAGCTATAAAAAATATTGCTTTTACTCAAGATTAATTCATGACATTTCGCATGTTGCCAGTGACCAGCCTGAAAGGAGCATTTTTTGCCACTAGCCTCAAGCACATTGACATGGCTAGCAATATACCAGCGCTTGCAGTGTAGGTAAGAACACAAAACAAAAAAAAACGCCAGGAAAAATAATTGCAAAAGAAGAAAAATTGCATTTGTTAATACGACACAGACAAAAAACGGCACCAGATCGGCGACGTTACGTATACGCCAGCGTGGCTGACCCTGAATGAGGCAGTCGCCGCTGTCTGCTAGTTTGTTGTTTCCTATTGCCTTTGTTTTGACTTCGTCCACAACCATTTGCGATTGTTGTGAATTTCACTGCTAGTTACAGTGCATTAGAAAAATCACCTTTACAACTCGCCATCACCTGTGGCCCTGATACTCTACTCTACTTATAAATACATACGTGCATATATGTATACGTATGTAAGTACAACTTAAACATTTTCCAAGAATTTAACTTTGTGTTGCTGTCAACATTTTAATGGCGCCATAGCAATTTTTTTCATACCTGGCATTTTTTTCGTCCTTTTGCCAGTTGTAATTTTAGTCCGAATTCTTTGCAAAGCCATTGTGCGCGTTTTGTTGTTGCATGCACCTCCTTTCTATGCTATTTTGTTAGACGCACGTTTGTCCGTCCGTTTCGGTGTACAGGTGCAGAGATTTATTAAATCGTTGCCGCATTTATTTTATTTCTTTGTACTAATGAGTTTGACATTGTTTTTCCTCATTAGAGTGTTGAAGTGGCGGCAGACCTTTTGAGTTCTAAGCAACAAGATTCTTTTTAATGACAGCTTAGAGAATTTAGAGCAATGTTAGTGGCTAAGTGTGGGCGTAAGAAATGGTTGACTTAGAAAAGTAATGAGGATGACGAATGATTTCCCTAAAAACGACACAAGATTCTTAAATGAGGAACTTTAAAGGCCTTTCCGAAGCTGCTTGCTCTTAAAAAATTGTTGGACTGTCATATTTGTACATAGACAACAGTACTAAAAAACGTTGTGGATATATCAGAAGAAGAGCAAAATAAAAATAAAATCATTTTAAAATGCTTTATAAGTTTGTTTAAAGACGCAAATTTCCAAACTAAAATTGAGAACTAAATTGAGACTTTCACGTATAGATACAGAAATCCGCTGAGCAGGCTCTAAGTTATATTCCAGAAAATTATATTCTCATGATCATTCTTCAGGGATCCTCACTGCTCAAAATCAAAAATCAGACTTTACAATTCCCACCCTTAACTACAAGAAAGGTTTCCCACCGAGAGCTTAATGGAGGAAAGGAAAGTTTATTAGAAGATTCAATATTAAAATCTACACTGGCGGTTCTAAGATAAACTGTGGTGAGAGAGCTGCCCTCTTTTTGGAGCCCCTGAAATTATCCAAATCATTTTCACATCCTGACTATGATTGCGTGTTCTAGATAGAAATAAAGGCTGTTCATTTTAGAGGTACCGGATTTTAAATTGAAGTAAAACAACGAAAATTGAAACTAAGTCAACAATCTTTATTATTTTTGGGTAGAACCATTAATGAACGCTGTAATTAAGCCATCCGGAAAAAACCAATCTTAAATGACTTGCAAGAGAACTTCGGTCGGTACTCGTGAACAACTTAAGTAATGTTGGCTTCCAATGCCTCAATCGAAACTGGTTTATCCACAGAGCATTTCGACTTTACATACCCTCAGAAATAAAAGTCCACAGGTGTGATATCAGAAGATATTCTGCTCCAAGACGAGTGATAAGTTGCTCACCGAAACGACGACGCAGCAAATCCATTGTTTCACTGGCTCTATGGCAAGTAACCGTAAAGGCTGTCTTGTTGGAACCAAATGTGGCGGAGATCACGGGCTTCAATTTCGTTTATTATGACGCGATAGCGTTACACTGGCGCCAGCCTCGCCTTTGAAGAAATATATTCAGTATTCAGCCGTGATCTCACACCCAGCTATGGGTTTATAGACTAAAAGGTAACAAAAACTTATAAATTTTCTTTTAAGGGGGGAGCCGGCTTTAGAGGCTTCAAAAAATCGACTTTTTCGTGGTTTTTTTTTTTGGGAAGGAAAGAAATATTCGATTGAAACGAAACTTTCAGGTTTTATTGTCATACATTTCAACAGTCTTCTCAAATTTTTTCATTAAAATATATGCCATATTATGCCTGGTACAAGCATTTTGCCGAGGCGCCTCGAGTGTGCATGTGCCGTGCGGGGGGAAAGATGCAGGTCGCAATTTTCATCTGAAACCAAAAACCCCAAAAAAAAAATTTATTTGAGTATAGTTTAGCTTTTAGTTAAACCAAGAAAATAAACAAAAAGTGAGAAATTCAACACTTTTTCGCTAATTAAAAAAAATCATTTTTTTTTGGAAAAACCAATTCACTTTAGATTGTTTAAAAAGTGGGTTAATCATAACTTTCTTAAGGTTTTTTAGGTTCAACTAGAAGAAAATTTAATTCGAATACAATTAATGTAATCTCGTTTCGATAGGACGTTTAACTTTTTCCCTATCTTTCCCGCCAATTAGGAAATATCGCAAAAATAAAAAACCGAGAAATCGCACTTCGAGCGATCCGGCCGCTCGTATACCTGCTCGACGCTTGCTCACAATTTCTTCTGTAACTCCGAAAATATTTTGAATTTGCTTCTGAAATTTTGAGGACACATTCTTAGATAGTTTGGGAAGACATTTATGCAAAACAAATCGATTTTTTGAAGCCTCTAAAGCAGGCTCCCCCCTTAATTGAAATAAGAAATAATAAAATAAATTAAGTTTATTACAAAACATCTTTGTGAGTCTTATTGCCGCAACATTCAGCATTTCCAGCGTACTTATTTTGAAACAGTAAAATCAGCCACATTTGATGGTTGCTCATACGCCCCCGGTGTCCACTTATATGCACATACATACGTCTCGCCTGCAATGCTGCCATAGTGTAGAAGCTTTTCGTGGTCTTTTGCCTTAATGATTTTTCATCCAGCAAAATTATTTTGCAAAGCCGAGCAAACATCTTTCAATACATACAAACATCAATGACATACGCATTTAGCAGCATTAGGGTACACTGTTTTCGGTACTGTTTTCTTGTACTAAGATCTTCGCCAAAATATTTCGGAAAAATTTGAAAATTTACTAGAAAAGAAAGGAAAGAAAAAGTGCCTACTGGATCCAAGCTAGAAAATGAAATAGTCTATGCAGTTTTTTCAAAGGAATTAGGATGAGAATTATCTCTCCGACTTTCGGGCTACTGTAGCGTCTACCAGGCAGAAGTCTTAGCAATAAAAGAGGTAAATGTGTACCTTAACATACACGCCATAACAAAAACTACGAGAAATATCTTCTCGGACAGTCAGGCGGCCACAAAATCCCATAAAATAGAGGCAGTTACACTAAGATCCGCGGTTGCTCAGCAATGCTTAAAATTATTATTGCTCTAAATTACATTAGCACCGTCTTCAAGGTCAGCCTTCTATGGGTTCCGGGACATAAAAATATTGAAGGAAATTGCAAGGCCGATGAGCTAGTCAGAAACGTTACTAATCTCCCCCTGCTTGAAAATAGAGGCACTATTGGGATTCCTGTGGCAACTTGCAAATTAAGGAGGTAAACCTATGCGACGCTTCTTAAGAGCGCTTAATGGTTCCATGAACATGAAAAAAATGAACAGTAATGTTCTCGTGTTTCAGTGGTACCACAACAGTCTATGTGAGTTGGCTGTTTTAAGGTGAGTGCCACAAAAACCTAACCTAACCTGTACCTTTGTTTTTTATGAGACATCCTAATATGTATCTATGTATGTATGTATGTACATATGTGTGTGCATGCGTGCTTATGTATATGCGTAATCGCTCATGAGTTAGCTGTCATGCAGTTTTCATTTCATCTGCCTGCGGCAACATTACACACAACAACAACCCACATAACAAGTACGAAGATGCAAATTTGAGTATTTTGGTTTTTTTTTTTAAATTCTCACGCACAAATTGGTTATGTCAGCTGTGACTGTCACTTGGCCTGTCACTCGCCATTTATTCCAGCCAGCCAGCCTTAGTATGACCTATGTGGGATTTGTCATAACCTTGTTGCAGTTAGTTGATGTTGCTGTTGCCGTGTGGCAGCAGCAGCATGTTGCATGTTTCCGTAGTATCTAAAACGCACACAAAACATAACAAACACACCGCCATGGCCTTCGACATTGCCAAGCATACAAACGCTTCACCGCTATTTACTTATGCTGCCGCTTATGTACTTGTGTGTGTTTGTGTGTCTGTCTTTCTGTTGCGCTTCGTGTTTGCCATGAATGTGGAAGTGTGGGTGTTTGTGCTTGCGTTTGCGTTTATTTTGCTGCTGGCATTTATGTCATATGTTAACTCAAATATCCTTGCACTTTCTTCTCGCTCAACTCCTTTTATTTCGCATCCTTCCGTCCTAAACGCCGCCGGCCCAGAAGCCATTTGCATTTGCAACAAAGCGACAGCAACGACATGAAGCATAAAATGTGTTTGCAATGAGAAAAATACACAACTTTCCGGCTGTTGTGCTCGTTGCTCTTATTGTTGTTATTGTTGATCTGCCACATTGTACTTTTGGTTGTTGCATTGGCAGTCATAAATAAAATGAAATGTTCGCAGTAAGGCAAGGCAATGCAGCAAAAATATTTGCAAGACTCACTGGCGCTTGCCACCTCTCACTTGCCATCTTCCCACATTTTGCTGTTGCAGCTGATTTTGTGCTAGTTGCATGCAACATGCGTGTCACTTACTGTTTGCCATTCGCTGTTTGTTTGTTGCTGGCACCATTTGCCACGTGTACTGCCCTTTGTGCGGCAATTTGTTGTTGTCAAAAGGCATTTCTCATGCTGATGCCGAACAACAGCAGCTGCAGCAGCAGCAGACGCGCGCCTGACTCACTTTGCTGGCGTTTGTTGTTACCTTTGTTGTACTTATTGCTGGTATTTTAAATGTCACCACACACACATAAATACACATCTATTTGTGTACATAAAAGAGCAACAACAATATAATTCACGATCAAAACATTTGCCTGAGTGAAAATTGTGTGCTGCGTGAGAGGTTTATGTCTACGCCTTTGTTGCATGCAGCATGCAACAGCACATTCACACGAACTGCCGAGCATATTTGCCATGCACACTCCTGTTGTTTCTGTTGTTACTGCCGGCATATCGTATGTGTTGCTGACATCTAATCCATTGCCATCAGCATCAGCCACGTGTGTGTTCTGTTTATTTGACATATTATAGCCACTTTGCCGCGTCTCATTTTGTTGCACAGGCGGCGCGCCCGGTGACACTGCAACTACCTACGTCCTTGTACATGTATTCACACACATATGTGTACGATATGTGTGTGTGTGTGTATACACATATGCTTCCATTATGTTTACGTGAGCTTAAGTGTGTTTGTCGTGCAGGATTTTGTGGCGTGTCTGCGTCTGCCGCAAAGTGGTAGTTTCACTAAACTGCCAGTAGACTGGATACTGTACACAAAATAACTGTACTCACTGAAGCAGGTTAACTACCTGCTTCTTAAGTATTTGTACAACAAATAATGAATGCACTGAAGTAGGAGTTGCGTGAAAGTAAATACGAGAGCTGGATAAATTCGTTTTTTTCTTTTTTACTTTAATAACTGAAAGGGAAAAATTCAATGAATTTTCGATAACCGACTACTCTTTATACAAATGCCAAGTAAATTGTTAGAGGATTAAGTGCTGAACAAGGCTAAAAGTGATGCCATTTCCAGGTGATTATAGACAATTCTTACTGAAATTCAATCATCCATTGAGGAGTCATAAAGAGCGCACGAAGATAAACGTGCATTGTTAAAAAACTGCTTATGCCTAGTTGAGCCTCTTACCTCCAACTTCAATAACTCTAGCCTAGACATATTTGTGGACGATTGCAAGCAAACGTCGGTAATCCTCGCCTTTAAAAGTGGCAATAAAAATGATGTCTGCTATTATAGGCCGATCACAAAGCTACCTTCAGTTACCAAGGTATTTGAGGTTGTTGTAAGTTGTAAATTGACTTTTGCCGTTAAAACCCGCATTTCAACAAGCCAGCATGAATTCATCACCAATCGCTCAACGCTCACAAATCTTGCTATTTTCAGTGCTCAGGTGAATACCATCTACACTAAGTTCGTGAAAGCTTTAGATAAAGTATCACATCGTTTGCTTCTGTTGAAACTGTTAGTTGCTTACCTCGGTAATTACCGTTAAGGAAGTAAATATTTACTCCGATAACCAACGGCAATTAGGGCCTTGGGTTCGTTGTTTGTGTGTTCGAGATTGGTCGGGGAATGTCTGGCTTCTCTCTCGATTGCATCCGAATACTTCGTCATCAGGCTCATTTGGGTTCCCGGTCACAGCGGCATAGAGAGAAACTGCTGGGCTGATGAGCTGGCTAGACAGGGAACTTTGAAGACGGAAATGGGTGAATTGGGGTTCCCTTAAGAACCTGTGGTCTGCTCCTAGAAAGATGGGCCTCGAGTCAACTCAGCGAGAGCTGGGCTAGTGCGCAAACATGCAAGGTCGCGAGATCCTTTTGGCCACGGGTAGATCGAGGACGCTCGAGGGAACTTCTAAGGCTAACAAATCCCCAACTCTCGAATTTGGTGGGTATCCTTTCCGGTCATTGTCCGTTAGGTGTTCATGCCGTGAGACTTGGGATTGCCTCAAGTCCGTTCTGCAGAAGCTGTCTGAAGGACGAGGTGGAATCATCTCAACACCTTCTTCTCAGTTGCCCTGCTCTCGTCTGGCGAAGATTTATACATCTCGGCTCTTCATATTTTCGCTGTTGCGGCTAACTACGAACGCAAATCAGCCACCGTCCGCGTCGTCGTAAAAGTATGGTCATCATCATCTCTAAACCCAAGGCTCCTTCTTCCTTCCCTTCTCCTTTCTCCTCTCCCATGTATGACATCACAACGGACGAATTTTCAGTATTTGTCTAAGTGTCCCCTAAGCTAAGGCAGCCATTTAACCTAATCTAACCTTGCCAGGTTATCGGTACGGTAATCTCCGCATAGTACTTGGGTGGCCACCAATTCCGCCATTCCGTGGATATCCAATTCCTATATGAAGCTGCCTTCTTAGTTCATGGTAAGTTAATCTCCATAATATGTTAATTCACCTCTTAAGCCTCATGACCTCTTAAACCTCATCCCAGCGGCAAGAAGACCGACACGATAAGGTGCGTGTGTTCTCTTAGCTTACAATCGGTTTTGCTTCAATGATTAAACTCATATCCAAGTATAAGGTGTTGTGTTTTAAAAATTGAGAATGAGGCCATAGGGCCAAATATATTGGAAAAAGTAGTGAAATAAATACAATGAAATTATCTACTAAAGTATAATAAAGAAATCATTTGAACAATATTTCTACTTTTTACCGTGTTTTTTCGAAAATAAGACACTGTCTTATTTTCTTTTTTGGTCCAAAATATGCGCTAAGGCTTATTTTGGGGGGGCAAAAAAAAGTATATTTACATATTTTTATTTATTATTTATTTTACATAGAATACAGAAATTTAAATTTATTCAATTACAGTCAAGACATCTTCTTCTGGAACATCCTCATAAATAAAATTCTAAATTATATTCTGATTTTCTTCCAAATCTATTTCCTGTTGAATCATTGGTCCGAATCTCTTATGTCTTGCTATATAGCTATCGTTAAATGAATACTCTTTGTCTACATAGCCTGTTCGTAGTGCATTGGAAACATCACTATCAGTTATTTCGTCCAATGAATTTTTTATCCAATTCACTACTTCTTGTAAGCCTGGTTTTACAAAACTACCTCGATGATTTCTCACCATTCTGTTTCTGCATTCATTGATATCCATCCGCAAATGATCCTTGAATGGGTTGTTTATTGCAACGTCAAGTGTCTGGAAGTAACCAGTCATTCCTGCCGGAATCATTATTTAATCAATCTTCTCTCAGCAAGAAAGTTTTTTATGTCTTTAGCGCGGTGAGTATTGGCTGAATCCCAAGGTTGTAAACCTCTATTCAGACCCCTCAACAGTGGTGGCAGCATAAAAGCAACCCACTTTTTTATAACTGCTTGGATGCAACAGGCTTTTTCACTTTCAATGACATAAATTCCTGAAACCCGTTGAATCTGGTCGTTTTTAGCTTTAGTGATTAAAAATGGCGATTCTGTCTTGCCATCTAGATGAATCGCCAAAACACAGGTAAACGTACACTATCGTAACCGGTAGAAGGAACGTAAATTGACGAAGAAGCCTTGTCGTGAACTGTCGTTTGAGCTCCTTGGCTTCCTAGGAATACCGCGGTCTCAGCCATAGCAATCATGCTGGAGAGTTGGTATTTCGAAAAATCGATGCCATTAACAAAAAACTTAGACGCAAGTGCACGCTTAACAACTTCATTGTCTTCCAGCTTAAACAATGTGGTTGATCTCCTTAGAGACAGTCCTTATCGTTCAAGGAAGTTCTCCAACCAGTGTGACGAGAACTATAAGCAATTCTTCTGTGGATATATCAAATTACAATTTCAAATGCAAATTTTTGAATATCAGCCCTGCGCACAACCAAAGTCATGGCTCTCCTTCCTGCAATCCATTCTTAGATGCAATCTTCCCTTTTAATTTTCTTTAAATCTGAGTAGATATTGTGGTGCTAAGGAGCCAAGATGGTCGCTTCTTAACACATCAGTGCCAAAGACCTCACACCTGATTCGAGTGAAGGCGGGGCAGACGCATAAGAAGTGGTCCGCCGTCTCATTCTCCTCTTCACAAGCTGGGCAGGGTACACTGTCTGATATGCCCAACCTTTCCATGTGCTTCGTCCACAGAAAGTGGCCCGTTATCAGTCCAACCAGCCGTCTGCACTCCCCTCTGCTTAAATACGGGTTTGCGACAGTCGATCAGATATGACAGATAACATCAGTTTAGCCCATTTGCAGCCTCTCTCAGCCTGCCAAGCTCGGGGGCTGTCTAAGGCCATAAGCGCAGCTTGGCTGTCACTGCAGACACATATAGATCTGCCTCTCCATCGGTTTTCCACAACAAAGTTCATCGCTTCTTGAACTCCATACACCTCCGCTTGAACCACAGATACATGCATTCCAAGAACCTAGTGCAGTTTTGTCCCGCTGGATTCCACGTAAACCCCAGAGCCGGAGCCATCCTCGGTCCTGAAGCCAACCATAAAAATGTGAAAACAGTGTTTGCCGTGCTCATTTTCTGAGTTTGACCACAACTGAGCCTCTGGCAGCACTATACTCTATCTCTTTTCAAGTACGACTCTTGATGGTATGTTGTCAAGGGGCATAGAGAGAATCGTTGGCTCGACGTCCATGCCTACTCTGTTTTCCAATGCCGAACAGGGGCCGTACCAGTTCCCCTTGTATTTCAGCCTGCAGATGGCCTTCAAGGCCTCTCCTTGGATGAAAACAAAAAGTAATGGAAGACTAATCAGAGTATCTAATGCAGGATCTGATGTAGTCAGATGACCACAGTGCGTTCTAGTCTGGATAAGGCCCTCCTGACTCCCTTGACAGAGAGTTTACTTATCCAGACCACTGATTCATAGGTGATAATAGGTCTTATCATAGTCGTGTAGATCCATAGCACCTTGCTAGGAGAGAGACTCCACGTTTTCCCAAAGACACTCTTGCACTGCCAGAAGGCTGTCATTGCTTGGGATGTCTTTGTTTCAACGTGAGATTTCCAAAGGAGCTTACTATTGAGGACTACTCCAAGATATTTAATTTCCTTGGATAG
>JAYXIM010041518.1:0-67701 GCA_037575425.1 Anastrepha fraterculus | reverse complement strand
GTAATGAGAAAAGTAATGAGTAAGAAAAAATGAATGAGAAACAGCTACTACAGTGCTGACTCTCTTTATGTAACAATATTTAATTTCACCACTTAAGTTCCTTTCACTTCTACTCCAGATTCATAGCACTGGCGACATGACGGACCTTAAGGGTCTAAGTGAGATATTTGTACAGATCAGCCAGCACTATCCAACCAAACCTAAGCTCGTCAATTTCGAGAGTTAGGTCTAGAGCTATTTTACGATTTTCCATGTCCCGATCGTCGGGCAGTGCGCAGGTAGTTGAACGCTGGTACGGACCGACCACCTCGAAGGAATATCCTGCAGTCTCACTTCAACGCTCATATCTAGAATTATTCAAAAGTGATGGAAAGAGGAAAGGTATTGAATGTCGGTTGGCTCCCGTAATAGATATTGAACTTCTTAATGTAATAACAGCCGACGCTTTGAAGGCTGCCGACCTTGACTGGGACGCCCTATGATAATTAGTTGCTGCTCTTCCTTAACCTACTCAGCAAAGTGTTTGAAGCATTCAAATATCACGGCGAGTGGCGTATACGGTGGAACAGCGAGCTGGACCGGTTTATAAATGGCAAAAATGCTCTTCGTTTCATCAAAGTGCAGCTGAAAAGATGGCTGGGTCATATACAATAACAAGAATAGAAACTGTAGAGGCCACACTCGAACCCTGAGGGAGACCAAGGCCAAGATGAGCCGGCTTATGAGAGGAGGCCATCAATAAACTTGGGATAAGGAATTAGAAAAAAGTCGCAGGCGATCGAGATGTATGGAGGGTCCACATGCAGCAGGCCAAAGCTCACAAAGGGCTGTAGTGCCAAGGGTTGATGACGGTTACTCACTCAACGTAGTTATGGCATAGCCAGTAGTAACATTTCGGCGCATTTAAATATCATGCATTAAAATTAAAATTTTTTATTGATTAGATTCGAAAGTGCACTATAAAGGCTGGCTAAATTCTAAGGGCCGATGTTGATTTTGAATAAAAAATGTAACAACCCTTTATAATAGATAAATATTATAAATAGAACAAGTCTGGCACACAAACAGCAATCTAAATCCTTTTACCCACGGGCGAATGTTGTCAAAAACAAAAGTGGAGAAACAGCAAATTATTCATCGTTGGAAGGAACATTTCAATGAAACTCTAAATGTACAAAGAGAAGAAGGAGAAACACCAGAATTTTTGAGGAAACCAAAATATTTAAGAAAAAAAATGTAATCTACGTACTGTCCATTTACTTTCGCACGCGACTGTTGCATTAGGAGCATTTGATAGCATTGTCTGCGAGCGGCTATGTAAAATACAGGGTGTGTAAATCTATGCGCAAGTATGCAGGAACAAACGGTGTACGTTTAGTGTACTTAACTTCCGTTTGAGGTACTGGCGAACACCCACACACGCACACACACACACACAACTACACGCACTAAAGTACATAAAACACACGGCTGCCTACTTATCGTAGACTTTTATGAAAGTACAACAACAATAACTTTAGCACACATGTTCGCTCATGCTTAGAAACATGTGTATATGTCAGAGTGCTGAAAAAACAAGAAGAAGAAGAAGAAGAGGGCAAAACACGCGCATATGTGCAACCTTTCGGTTGGCTGCCTGGCTCACAAGCTGGTTCGCACCACACCCACCGCCCATCGCCCATCGCCCAGCGCCATCCTCGGCGCACACAAAACTGGAATATTTATTGCCAAATGATTTTACAGTACGAGTGGAGAAACGAACAAAAAAAAAATACAACAACAATAACGACTTTGCAAGCAACGCAATTGTGAAAGGTGCTAAGGAATTCGTATTTTTGCTTATTCATTTTTTGCTGACCAATGTGAAATAAAAAATGCGAATTCAACTCCGTACATGCGAGTTGAATCGATTCGGTAGAGTTTGCCTTTGTGAGTTTTACATGCAGCTACATAGATACGTATGTTTGTATGTATGTATGAGTATGTGTGTTTGTATGAATGTTCAGGCTCAAATTTTTTCGCACAAAGCTGGAAGAGTTCAATGAGAAATTCAAGGCAAAGCGATGTACTCACATATGTGTGCGTATGGGTGTATG
This sequence comes from Anastrepha fraterculus, assembly GCA_037575425.1. Lineage (NCBI taxonomy): Eukaryota > Metazoa > Arthropoda > Insecta > Diptera > Tephritidae > Anastrepha > Anastrepha fraterculus. Next base: position 65,605 of record JAYXIM010041518.1, on the reverse strand, counting down.
CGTATATGGATTTGCATGTATGGCGATGGACACCCCGTGGCAAAGCGATAGCACATCGACATTTTGAACAGTTTTGACTATTTTTTTTTTTTTTGTCTTTTTTATTTTATTTTATTATTTTTAGTTTTTTTATTTTTTATTTTATTTTTTAGAAAGTTACAATACATTTTCTTATAATAATTATTAAAATCAATTTTAATTTTGTATAAAAAAATTAGAAAATTCTTACACATTTTTACTCTCGATTTCATGAGTTTTAATTAGAATTTCTAGCAAGATTTTTGATATGCAGTTTTATAGAACATTAAATTTTAGTACAGGGTTTTCCAATAAGATGTGTTATTTTGATATTCAAATATTTTTAATATAAATAATCGGATGTTTATTTCATTATAAAGAGGAAGGTATGCCGTTAATAGTGGAAAATCACATCAGGCAAATGACCACCACGACCACGCTTTCAGAACAAAATATCCCTTTCATTAAATTTTCCATAGCCGAATTGCAAAGTGGCTGCCTTATGTCATTGATAGCCTCACGAATTCCATATTTGAGGTCTTGAATCGACTCTGGGCTGTTGGCGTAGATCTTCTCTTTCACGTGGCCACAAAGAAAAGAGTCACAAGGTGTTAAATCACAAAATCTCGGTGGCCAATTGTGATCACCTCTTCGAGAGATAACACGGTCCAGAAACTTTTCCCGTAAGAGATCAATGGCTTCGTTGCTTTTGTGGCACATAGTGCCATCTTGTTGAAAATAAACGTTGTCCAGATCAATACCATCCAATTCCGGCCATAAAAAATCGTTATCATCTCTCGATAGCGCAATCCATTCACCAATAACAGCTATTATCGGAAAACCCTTTTTAATAAAGTGCTGGGTAACGAGACCTCTGACTCCTTAGCTAAGGCCAACTTCTTTGGCCCGGAGCCCGTTCAGCAGAAGAGACTGTAGGTAGCTGATTGGACTGATGACGGGCCACTTTCTATGAGGAAAGCACATGGAAAAGATAGGCATCTCATACAGTGCACTCTACTCAGCTTGTGAAGAGGAGGATGAGACGGCGGAACACTTTTTGTGCATCTGCCCGGCCTTCCCTCGAATAAGGTTTGTGGTAGTTGGTACTGATGTGTTAAGAAGCGACCACCTTGGCTCCTTGGCCCTACAAGATCTACTCAGATTTCTTCGGAGGACGGATAGATTGAAAGAAAATTAAAAAAGGGAACCCGAGTGCATTACAATGGACTTAATTGTGTCTGAGTGCTGTACTTGCAGGTTGTCCCAAAAAAAAAAAAACTGTAAAGTGCAAGTTGGAAGTTCCTACAAAATTGCGTTGATTTTTAATAATTTTTGTTTTTCTTGACGGAACTGCGTATTTTCGCCACGTAGGTTCAATTAAGTAGTATGGCTGCCCTTGCGTTGGACCCACATGGACAAAAATTTAAAATGTGTCCGTTGTCATACCATACAGGGGAGGGGAGGGGGAAAGCAAAAGGGAAGGAACCAGAGAGATGGAAGAAAAGAAAGAAGGGGCTTTGGATTAGAGACGAACGACCAACAGTGGCTATTTACGTTTGTACTAACCCCTTCAAGCTACTAATGAATTTCATCAGATGTATCATACTAGAACCCACAATATCCGCAGGTGTAGCGAAAAAGTAAGAGCGCAGATGTTTAAGCCTTTGCCCGACGAACGCAGGGCAACTGAAAAAAAAATGCTGAGATATTTCCACTTCGTCCTCCAGACAGCTTCTGTGGAAAGGACTTGAAGCAATCTCGAGCCTCAAGCCGGACAAGGTGCGGTAAGGATACCTACGAGATTCGAGAGCTGCCGCTTTGTTAGTCTTAGAAGTTCTCTGCAAGGCGGATGAAGTTGTACGAACGGTGCAACGCTCGATCTCAAACCGGATAAGGCGCTGATACCCATTCCTATAGCCACTTGTAAATTACTTATAGACAGGGAAACCATCAAAAAGGTAAATACAAGCTGGCAATACCTCACAACATGTGAACTAAGCAGACAGACATGGCCAAACTGGAACAGCGATCGATTGATTGCTAAGATTTAACAGAGAAGCTATAAGAAAAATGATAGGTGTATTAACTGGTCATTGTTTAATAGGCAGCCACGCTAGAAGATTAGGACTCCCGTACTTCGATTTCTGTAGAAGCTGTCTTAATACAGAAGAAGAGGAAACAGCCAAACACCTTTTATGTGAGTGTGAAAGTTTAGCTATGAGAAGGCTGCGCACTCTTGATACAGCATTTCTAACCGACGTAGCGGACATAGCCCATCTAAAACTAACGAAGCTCAGCTCGTTTATTAAAGCTACCGGATGGTTTGAAAAGGATAAGCTCCAGTGCTATCACAATGGACCTGCGAAAGGTCTAACTACCCTACCTACCTACTTACAAAGAAGTTCTCTCAAGCGCCCCGATCTACCCGTGGCCAGAAGGATCTCGCGGTTTTGCGCGCTTGCGCACTCGCCCAGCGCTCACTGAATTCCAGAGCATACTACAGATTCTCAAGGAAACTCCAATTCTCTCATTTTGCGATAAAACCATCTCAAGAGTCCTCTGTATCGCCAGCTCATCAGCCCAGCAGTTTCGCTCTGTACCGCTGTGACCGGGAAACAAAATGAGCCTAATATTGAAGTATTCCATTTCAATCGAGGGAGAAGTCTGACATTCCCCGTCGAATTTGGCACGCACAAAGAATGAGCCCAAAGCCCTAACCGCTGCTTGGCTGACCGAGTATATATTTAGGTCCTTTACAGTAATTACAGAAGTAAGCATCCAATTCCCCCGTTTGGAAAACACTAAAGGGATCCGGAAGCCTAAATTTGAGCTTGATGGGGAGCTCCTCACAGAATACTACCCCACCAGCTCTTCCGTCCAACTTCGAGCCATCCGTATACATATTTGTGTAGATCCATAAGTAGTTAGGAAAAATGTGAAATCAAGTAGCTGATATTCAAACCATAAAGCTCTGCAGGTTGGGTTAAAATGTATGAATCAAAATGCATAAATTTTAGTTCCATGAAAGTTAAACAGCTTAAGGTTAGATGCTGAGATATTTCCACTTCTTAAAGCTACTGCAAAAAAGACTCGTGCCATGCCCTGTGTCAAAATGTTACAACCCGCCCACTTCTCCCTTGAAGGAATATGAGTGGAAAAAGTTCCGCTCGGACTTAGCGTGGGTGTAGAATGATCCAGCACCATGTGGACAAACTCAAAATTTTTAAAAATGCTACAGTGTTCGTAGCTCAAGTCTAGCTTATCACTCGAACGCCGCAATCTGATTGTGGCGCGTGCAGCAGCAGTTTTTCTTGCATAGTCCATGGGTGCCACATTCAACATGGCGTTGAGTGCTAGAGTAGCAGTGGTCGTCATTTTCAGTGAGTTTCACCAGCCATATATTTCTCCACGTAACAAATGCTCGAACTTTTCTTTATATGTTATGAAGGAAAACAGCGAATACCGTCAGCAGAAAAAATTGCCAAAAATCAATCTAATTTTTGAGCCATTTGAAACTTGCGCTTTGCCAAAACAAAATTGAAAGAGGTGCAAAATTGCATACTCGAAATTTTTGCAGAAGTTCTATTTAAAACGTTTAAGTTTGATGAAAATTTGGCATATTTTTATAAATTTTTTACGAAGCTTGAAACTTTAAGTTATACAGTTTTTCTTGTAGTATGAACTATGTATGTTTAAAAAAAAACTATATAAATTTAAAAAAAATAAATAAATAGTCAAAACTTGTCAATATGTGGTGTGCACTTTCTTCTGACGCTTACATTACGTATACACATACATGTATATATATGTGTGTGTGTGTGCGTTTATTATATGCTGTTAAACAAAGCGCTGCGAAATTGAGAATTTCGCACATTTTCCATAATAAAGTTAAGTTGGTGAAAACGAACTAGAAAATCAGTCGAAAGATGAAGAAACAACTTAATATGCTGCTCAGTGAAATTGAAGTTGTGAAGGAATGAAGCAAATGGATTTAAGAGAGACTCGAATTGAAATAGAGAAAGATTTAGTTGGACTGGATAAAAATGCAGTAAAAAATTAAAAGAGTGTGCTTGAATTTAGCACAAGGAATAATTTTCTTAAAGCTGTAAAAAAATAATCGTGGCAATACCTACTTTTAAGTAAACGAAAGGCAGATTTATGGTGTTAGGCCACTGTAAAATTTTCAATGAAAGATGTCCTAATATGTCTTAAATGGCATACTTCCAAAATTAAAGTAAGCAAAACACATATCCAAGTTAGGTTATTTTGAAATGATTGCTCAATGAGAGGGTACACTTGGACTTAAATCAAATTCGTCCTTTGTGACACCATAAGACGGAAAATGAAACTATGTAATAGGAAAGAAGGATGTGTAGGTAGGTAGGTAGTCTGTCGGTGAAAGGAGAACACAGTGATAAAATGCTCAACAGTCTCCTTCCCTCAAAGATCCCCACAGCTTCTGTAATGGAGATGAAATGGTAAGCCTAGTTTTCCGCGTGTGTGCCGGTCGTCGAATAAGTGGTAGGCAGAGCAAAGAGTTTGGAAATTGAATGGCGTGGAGTTCCCATAACTTTCAGCACCCTCAGTCTATTGTAATGATGATAAAGGATTTTCGAAATAGCATACGAAGAAATGGAGCTCCATACTTCCTGCGCTTCCTGAGAAATAATTTGTACAATTCGCCTTTAACAACAGTCAGAGGGATGCCGATGACCGTGTCCTCCTACCCCACCCTGAAACCAATTCAGTCCCGTTCTGGCAAGCTCATCAGAAATCTCATTTTCTTATCTATGTTCTTATGTCTTGGAACCCAGATCAGAGAAATGTTACCAGCACACCTGAGAGATTTAAACTCCTCCTCACAGAAGTTGATAAGTTTGGATGTGCTGCACCGCGGCGTCGTCACAGCCTTAGTCGCGGGATGACTATCGGAATATATATTAATATCTCCCTCGCTCCCTCGTTCCCTAAGCATTCTGCATGCCAGCCCTCAACTTTTGAAGATGCCACGTTATCTCTTGCATATCATCAGAAGCTGCTTCAGCAACCGTATCCTATAGTTCGGTTACTGATAATGGGCCAAAAAGTAATGGGCCGGCGGGGTCCTCAGGGATCGGTTTTGTGGCTACATTTTGGAACTTAATGAACGACGGGGTCTTAAACTTGAGACTTCCCGATAAGGTAGAGATCTTACGATATGCTGATGACATTGCGTTGGTAGCTGTAGACGAGCGGCTATATTAGCTGGAAACAAAATATGCGATGCAGCAGCGAGAGTATAGTGATGGCTCGGTAATGCGGGATTGGAGCTGGCAGTCCCGAAAATGGAGGCCGTGCTTATAAGCGCGCGGAAGCAAAAAACGATTATGAGGATCACAATTGGTTGACACGAAATATTCATACAAGAGAGGATTAAGTATCTCGGAGTCATGCTCGGCACGAGGCTAAACTTCAAGCATCATTTGGCAGCAGTTAATTGTAAAGCAGCGCCTGTCAGGGGCACACTCACAACAATTCTGCATAACATAAATGGCCCGCAAGGAGAGAGGAGACGACTCATATCGACTGTGACGGGCTCTATCGTATTATATGCGGCGCCGATATGGGCTGAGGTTAAGCATATGCGTGAGGTAGTTCGCACCCACAGACGCAGCGCACTACGTAGTGTATGCGCTTATAGAACGGTATCAGACGACGCAATATGCGTTGTTGCTAGGAGACACTAGTGGGTACCCATGCGATGGAGTTGTATTGCCTATGTGGATTAAAAGAGTAAAACCGATGGTAGCAGAAAAGGCGGTAGAAAGAACGCGATCGATGATATAATGGCAAAGAAGATGAGATGAGTCAACCAAAAGCCGGTGGGCTTACAAACTCAGACCAAATATTGAAGTTGGATGAATAGGAAGCTTGGCGATACCTAACTCAGATAGTCTGTTTTCTGGAATATCTACACCGTTTGCAGCTGGTCAACAGCCCCTTTTGCCCAAGTCAGTCAACGGCGCAGAACATTTGGCCTTTCACTAGAAACGTTTCAGTGCGAACAGTGCTGGAGAAGGCATTCGAACACCCGACAAAACCGACGACAAATACGGACGCTTGAGTCAAACGCTCACAACAGTACCAAACTGAAGACAATACAATAGTTTGTGAGTATCGGACTATTGCACATTTTTCGATGTTTCATTTCGTCTATAGCCAATTAAAAAGCCAGTGGGAGGAGTAAATACCATCGATACGGCCAGAGGAGTGGAATCTGGACGCAGGAACCCGTTGTGTCAATAGACAAAAACGCGGTTCCACCTTCAAGAAATGTTAACGCGGTTCCAAGGTGGAAATAAGCCGAGGAAGACTAATTTTATAGTGTTAGTGGGAGCATGCCGCGCATACCATTGGATCAGTGATGGATCTCTGATGACATTTCTGGCATTTTGATTTTCACCTCCTGGCTAAAAAACAAAAAAAACAGAAAAATACCTGCTGAATCGCAAGGGCGTCTGCCTGAAAAACACTCAAAATATTCGAAAATTTTAAGGAAATACATAAATTAACTGATTTTGAGGAAACCCCTGCCCCGATTTCATCTTGGAGCCATCAATGACAAAAGATGTACCAGCTTCGGTGGAGATTTACTCCTCCTTCCAATCCTGCCTACTTGGAGAGATTGCCCTGACCCGACCCTCGCACTCCAGATTACGGATAGAGAGATCTGTCCGAGGTTCAGAGAAATCCGGTGTTAACTGCCCAAAAATACTACTGTATCCCTTAAGAGATTGCCCCCAGAGGACGATCTACTTTAACCTGATTATCGAGTCAGCCGAGAAGACGAAGAATGCCGAGTCTCACTGCTTACACACTTTGCGAATAATGTTCTGTAAGGACAGCCACGAACTTAGAGAGCTGATATTATGTTGACCTCAGAAGATCTCGCAAACCCTTCCGACCACACGTGACCATAATGATTCGTTACATACATTTGGAAATAATGAATCCGCTAAGCCAAAAACCGTTACAAACAATGACTCAATGTGTCATGTGGATTTTCAGTATCTTCAATGCTACAGTTTAGCTGATTGATTACTTAAATGTGGGCGAATACACCTCCGGATATCTGCTTCTTTCGGCTCCCCGACTACTGTAGTGTCTTTCAGGCTGAACTGTTGGCAATCATGAAAGCATGGATACTGGTACGGTGTGATGCGATACTTGAAGATGATGAAAAGTGAGAGCAACGTGCTTTACGTGGGATTTGAACCCTCAACCTCTGGGATGGCTGGCTAGTGTACTTACGCTTGACTACCGAGGTCGCTTGCTACTTGTCTTTGAGGAAATCGTAAGAGCAACAAATGAAAGATGGTATAATAGACCAACCTGCAGAATTTCCCGACAATTTTGTCTGACTCTAAATGCTAAACGCACAGACTTTCAGCTGAGCCAAAATAAGCATAATCTTAGCAGACTGATTTCCGTTAGAACGGAGCACTGATTAATAGGCAGACACGCCTAGAGGATGGGCGTGTGAGCGCATGATTTTTAGTTTTGTGGAAATCAGGGACCTTATTTAAAAAGTAGACACTGGTTTTAGGTGGGGAGATAAGGACGCAGCATCACAATGGGCTATGAGTCTGAGTGTGTCCCACCGTGGACAACAACTTCAACCTAACCTCATCGAAGAGCAGAATTATATGCATTTTGCAAGAGCTAAAGAGCTTAAACGCATCCCTTAACGCATATAATGACCGAAATGAACTATTTAATGGAGAATGCCAATATTTCAACTGCTCAACACATTGAAGTTATGAAACCCTTTCGCTAGAATTGCACAGCACTTAATCTTTTTCGCGAATTTCCAATTCAAATCAAAATTTCTCAGCTCACAACATGCACAAACAAACAAACAAATGTAGCGGCGCTTAAGTCAAAGCGAACGAAATAAATATCCTTTACACACTTTGCGCCTAAGCGAAAAGGTGTAAATAAAATCCCGACGAATAAGGCGTCAAAAGGTGAAGCTGGCACTTTAACACCTCATTTTCTGGTTGCCAGAAAAACAAGCCAGCAACACAAACAACTATGAAGTCATACTAATACATATTAATCGGCACACACGCACGTGCAGTAGCGCGCATGCAACAGTGTGCATGTGTGGGCTTGTGAAAATAAATTACATAAACAAAGCATTTGACTCCACAAATGCCTGGAACGCAAAGCAGCAAACGAAAAATGAAATAAAAAGCCAAAGCAAATAGAAAAATAACCCAAAGAAAAAAAAGCAATAAAGGTGCACACACACACACATACAAACGTGTACATGTTCAATAAATATACACCTCGTTCTGGATTTGGATTTAAAAGCGCGCCTGCTCATCCAAATCGGTGTGTTTATTTGAGCAGAAAGCTGCATGCGTACGCCCATGTGTGGGCATATGTGTGTATGTGTGTACAGGCCTGTATGTGCGCCTTCATGTTTTTCCACATACTTATCTACATGGCCGTACTGCCTAATCCCCAGAAGGTATGTTACGACGTTAAATTTGAAATTGATTTGTTATTCATGGCGCTGACTTATGGACTTCACATTACCCACCACACAAACACAGGCAGGCATACGCATGCCGCAACTAAAACTCATACGTTTACGTGTAATATTGTATGAATTGAATGTAATTTAGTGAGAGGCCTAAGTGCATACGCACCCACACACACACATACATTAATATATATACCTGGTTACCTATGAAAATCGTTCAATATTTACCATTTGCAGGGATATGCATAGAAATGTGCGAACGACCTGTATCCTAACTAAGTTTTGGCAACGTGCGCAAATTCTGCAAGTTGTAACTCAGTACCGCATACGAGTAAATACATGTATGTGTGTGTGTGTGTCTAAGGTCATTTGTTTGTGCGAGCAGATCATGTCTGCTCAGGCCCATTAAAACAAAGTGAATTTGAGGGTAGGAATGCGAAAGCAGCCTAAATTACTTCGATTACTTTTATATAAATTTGTTACTTTTGTTGTAGTGTTGATATCAGCAAGTCAAATGTCATTTGTAAAATTTAATGCTTGTAAGTGCGAATTGGCAATTTTCAATGCAATCATTTTGTGGAAAATTAAAATTACAGCAACCGACGTCTTATTGTAGACATTTGATGATGATGAAGTGATTGGTGATCTAGGGGGAGTTGGGTCAGGGTTTATGAATAATTGAAAATTGAAGTTTCACATGGACAGAACTAGGTGGTAATCACTTGGTGCGAGATCCGGACTATACGGTGGATGCAAAAGAACCTCCCGACCGAGCTCCCGGAGCTTCTGGCTTCCTGATGGAAGACAATTCGGCCTCTGTTGATCAAAGATGGCCTCTTTTGCATGAGTGCTGCATTCAAGCGGTCCAGTTGTTGGCAGTACAGGTCCGAATTGAGCGTTTGGCCATAGGGGAGCAGCTCATAGTGGATGATTCCCTGCCAATCCCACCAAACACACAGAAGAACCTTCCTGGCCGTCAATCCAGGCTTGGCCACCGTCTGGGCAGCTTCACCGCATTTCGACCACGACCGTTTGTGCTTCACGTTGTCGTAAGTGACCCACTTTTCATCGCCAGTCACCATCCGCTTCAAAAACGGGACCATTTTTGCCTTTATCGTAGTAGTACTGTAAAATATGCCGTATTTTCTCTTTATTTTGCTCCATGTTTGCGGCGCTATAACTCACGAACGACTAAAAGCAAACAACAATTAATCAAACACGTGTTAGCACGTGAAAAGAGCTTTCCAAAAAGCTCTAGCGGAAATACCGCAAGACTTTTTTGACAACCTATATTTTACTCAACCTATTATCTACGGAGTGATTCGACAACCAAATAGCTCCTAAGAGAAATCGATCTGCTCAAAACGAACCATAGAGGGCACTCGTTTGTTTTGAAGAAATTCTCCTGTGTTCTTGCTACACCATAGAGACGACGGTGACCAACGACATTAACTCAAATAAATCCTTTATCATGGCGTTTCCTTCGAAAGAGGAGTGGGACAACGGGCTTATTGTTAACGAAAATGATACAACCATCTACAGAGGCGGATCAAAATTGTATTTATTTATTTATTCATTCTTTCATCAATTCAAGTGCAACACAAAGAGATTACTTATACTAAAGCTGAAGGGGTCCCGGTGGTCTAGAATTTTCAAGAAATTAATTTGTTCTGTAGTATCTTCTTCTTCAATTTCGTTACAGCTTCTGCAATAGTCGTTATAGGGTACTCCCAATCTGCTGGCATGCCTGCCAATCAGACAATGCCCTGGTGGGACACCAAAAAGATTTCACATGTCCTTCCTGTTCAGTTTCAACTGCCGGTTTGTGTGGCCCATGTTCCATTCTGGCCACGTCATTCTACTTGTTGCACAAGTAAGGGACTGAGCCCATATTTCCACTACCCCATTGTCCCCATCTTCTCTGGTTGGGAAAGTTGTGGTAAAAGATGTGTTTAAATGCAACTTTACTGAGCTACAAAAGTCTGTCGTTTGATGTAGGATGGTATTCGTCTAGTATTTTTGTGTGACCTCTTCTGTTAGTGGCTGCTGCTTGCTGTAGGCCTCAATCGGTAATAAGTGCAGCATGACATTCATCGCTGCCGTGGGCGTAGCCTTTATTGCCCCGCTTATGCAGAGACTAGCACCCCTTTGAATACTTTCTCGGCGTTTTACTGTTGTTCTTTTCTCAAGGGTTGGCCACCAAACTAAGACACCGTATGTCGTGATAGGCCGTGCCACTGCTGTATATAGCCAGTGAACTATTTTTGGGGTTAGGTCCCATTTATTCCCCACAATTCTTTTGCATGTGTAGAGTGCTGTGGCTGCTTTTTTACTCTATCATTAATTGTATGTTTCCACGAGAGCTTTCTATCTAATACTAGTCCTAGGTAACTCCCCTTTTCTCTAATTGACTGTGTGATTCCCTCAAGGGTAGGGGGGCTTAGAACAGATATCCTATATTTTCTGGTGAACATGATTAGTTCTGTTTTTTTGGGATTTACCCCAAGACCACTCGATGCAGCCCACCGGCTTACATCGTTCAAAGCATTTTGCATTATGTTGCATAGGATATCTGGGAATTTCCCTCTTATTAATATTGCAACATCGTCTGCGTAGGCCACTACGTGTATCCTCCTTTCCTCTAGATTCTTCAACAATTGATTCATTGCCAGAATCCACAGCAGAGAAGAAAGTACACCACCCTGAGGGGTGTCCCTCTTGACGGGTCTGCATATCGTTGAGGGGGCCCAACGTCGAAATTACGAACCTGCCTGGTGGCAACTGTTCCATAAGATTCACAAGGCCCTCGGCGACACTCAAATCAGTCATCGCGCTTGTTATGGCCTTCGGTAGGATGTTGCGAAAACGCTCTCTATGTCAATTCTTTTGTAGCTTTTTCAGTTCAGGTGACCACCAGGGTGGCTTAGTCTTCCGTCTATGCTTACCTGCTGGACAAACCTTATGCAGGGCTTGGTTGCAGCAATTAGTCAGTCTATTGACCATGTTATCTAATGTCTCTATGCTAGAAAGGTTGAAAGGGAATCCATGGGCAAACGTTTTGCTAGTTCTTGAGAATAGCTTAGCCAGTTTGTTTGCCTATGGGTCCTGAATTTTAATGCCTAAGGATGAATGACCTCTTCCTGGAGCGTGCATTCTATATATCTGTGGTCAGGGAACGCGGGTGCATTGAGTACCCTCCAATTCACTATTCTATCTATAATTGAGTCTGTAACTACCGTAATATTAAGAACTTCCTGACGATTACGTACAATAAAGGTAAGCTCATTACCGCTATTACCGAGCAATAATTTTGTTCCCATAATAAAATTAGACAGTGACTCACCTCACTCGTTAATATTGAACTACCCCAGGTAGTGTGATGGGCGTTTGCGTCGCCTCCCATTAGTAATTTGTTGCCGTAAGCTTCGCTTCCCAGTATCAGCTCTTTTAGCAGCTTCGGCAATACTGGATCACCGTGTACCATGTAAAAAAACCATAGCCGGTATCTGTTACCATCCGTCTTCCAGCTTAACGTAGTTGTGTCTGTATTGCTATATTTGTGGATCATAAATGTGGTTAGTTCTGTTTTTGCCATAATACAAGATCTTGATTTACCTTCACAGTCCGCTGTGTATAGCCTATATTTCGGTGTCCTCAATCCGCAAACGCGCCCTCCATTGCTCCATGGCTCCTAAATGAGGACAAAATGAGGGTTATCGGCTGCCATGCGATCAATTAGGGCTTGCGATGCTAGCTTGCTATGATGAAGATTTATTTGAAGGAGACGCATTATTTGCACTCTCGTCTTCTTGCGACTCGCTCAAAAGTTCTCTTTCTGAGCATGTTGTACTCGAACCAGCTGTACGCCCAGTTGTCGTACTCGTACTCATTTTCTTAAGTCTAGCTGTGAGGTCAGACCCTGACGAGCAGTAACCTGCCAAGTCGATGCTCTCGACGTCGCTTGAAGACCCTGTAGGATCTTCCTCAGCGTCATTAGCTTCAATCTCAGAAGCTAATTGGTCGGTAGCGTCAGCATCTGTTTTATAGGTTCTGACTCTCACTTTGCTAAAACCGTAATTTATGATAGCTTCGCTTTTCGCCAAAGGTTCTAGCGAGTCGTTCATTAGTAAGAGCATTACTTGCGTTGTGACACGCTTCGTCACCACACCGTCTACTGTTGTAGTATTGTCAAAAGCCTTGACAAATTTGCAGCCTGCCGTTGGAAGGCCTGGATTGCATGCACTTATTATTTGCATAGTTTGCGTGTAGGGACCCAAGCTCGTGCCCTCGGTCGAGACGGGATATCTTTTTTGTCTACTACCACGAGCTTCGCTCCAGGGTAGACTTCGCCGATCTTCGCTATTGCTTTATTATATATAGCTCTGCCAACCTTTCGTCGTCACAGGCTATAATTTTAATTTGGCCTTGATACCAGCCAGCGTCAGTACGTGATGGTGGCGGACCTGGATTGCCTAGTAGCACTTCCAACGTCACATTGGTTAGAGCAGCCTGCACCGATTTCCATTGGGCCCTGTGAATTCTTCCTTCTTGTCCAAGACGCCAATGATGATGCGATTGCGGGTCACTTCCGCGAACGTTTTATTAGGCGCTTTGCCCCGATTTTTCGGTATTTTCGCTAACGGTTTGATCTCTTCAGCAGACGTCTGTCTTTTGGTGGCAGCTGACCATGTGGTTGGCCTTTCGAGGGTGAAGTTGGGTAGTACTTTCTTCGCTCACTCTATCGACTCGTTTACCTCCTTTGTCAGCTCCTCCGTTACTGGTGGTGTTTCGTGCAGCCTTTTGAGTATCTTGACGGCATTAAGCCGCTCCAAGTACCCTGCTTTAATTGGATCAGTGATCCTTACTGCCGGCCATCTTCCGGCGAGAGCACTGGCCTCGGTGCCATCTGTGGCAGTAACTTTCCCAACTCTCCGCTTAGCCACAGGATGTCGACTACTTGGTTTGGTTCCGACGACTGTCGCAGGAGGAGCCGATGCACTGGAACTAGGCTTAACCTCAGTCCCAGTGCCAGCGCTTGCCGCCAGTCCATTCTGACTAAGTTTGACTTCAGTCATCGTGGTGGCAGATTGAGAGCTCGTTTTAAACGCTCCTCGTTTCTCGGAATATGCTGCGCCTTCTGGTTTGTTTGTTTGTCTTTGTTTTTGTTTTTTATTATTGTTCTGGTTCATAGTTGGTCCCACGAGCGTCGGAGAAGAGATGTCCGCCTATGCATAGCCCCGAACTACACAGGCAAGGCTAGTTATTACGGAGGGCGCCAGGTATCCGTAAGCTCACGTTAACGACTGGGCTATATTTGAAAAAAGGGCCCCCAGCCAGGCTGATCTTCGGCACGGGTCGCATGGCACCTTGATCCGGCCCTTTACCTCACACCATAGTAAAACTCCATTTACAAACGCTGTATTATTAAAGAGTAGCGAACACTTGTCCGTGAAGTCTTACCTTAGCTAGCTACCCCGCAACTGCGTGCAGAGTGAAAACTGTAGTACCTATTACCAGTCGGCACCCTCGGAGTGGAGCGTTTTTTTGCCAACCCATTTAATACCGGCCGCTCTTTTGCAAATATATAAAGCAAAGTTGGCCTTCTTTACTCTTTCCTCAATATTAGACTTCTACGTGAGTTTCCTATCTAATATGAGTCCTGGGTACTTGACATTCTCTTTCAAAGGAATCTCCACACCTATAAAAATTAGCGGGGAGATTATAGGAAGCCTCTGTTTCCTTGTAAAGAGAATTATTTCAGTTTTTGCGGGGCTTATACCGAGTCCCCTGCTCTCAGTCCAGCTTCTATGTGTGGCCATGTTAGAGCGGCGCAGAATATTCATAAGGGTGTTAGGATATTTGCCTTTACCGGCAATTGCTAAGTCATCTGTGAATGTCAAAGAACGCAACTTTTTAGCTGCTTAACACCTTTAGTAAGTTTTAAAGTAAGTAAATTCCGGGTAATAAAAGAAAGACATAATTAATTTTTTGGGTTATACACTCAAGTTTAAGTTTAACATTCTTCATACCAGAGGCGCTGCTCCAAGATACTGATTTAAAAATAAAAATGCAAATAACTACACAAATTAATACTCTTTAGTTCGTTAATACTTATTTATCTTTTCTTTGTGCACCCCATCCCATTTTGAGTTCATTTTGTATCCTTGAGCCGCTTGGGTTTAGTTAATGTTTCGTAGCTTACTGACGTCATGCACCCATTAAAATGTACGCGTGTATGTAAGTTTAATATAAACATAGGACCCATGGCTTACCCTTCAAATAACTTCCGCTAAAATGTATCCTTTTATTGATTCGCCTGCATACACACATACATACATACACACACACATACATGTAAATAAAATGTAAATTACATTTTGTGTTAATTTATTCAAAGTGAATGCGAAAACAAGCAAAAGCCGATGGATAAGGACCCCAAAAACAATGATGCCACAGGAGAGGAGAATAATTTAACGAAATTAGTTGATATCAGCGGCTGAATATCTTCCAAAAGACGATAGGATCTTTACACTTACGAAAATTAATGCAAATACTAGAAAACCAGAAGAGAAAAATAAATATTTCCCTTTGTACGTAAACAAAAAGAGGCGGAAGTGGTACAAATATGGGTTGTGCGGCAACAACGAAAATAAAAGGGATAAACAAGCAACGGGCACCGAGTGCAAAAGCGCTCGCATAAAGAAACGAACTCTTTGAACGCAAGAGCCAAATAAAGGCACACAAGGCACAACTACCCTGCAGAAACATCCGCTTGTGCCGAGCGAACAAGTCTGGCCACCAGGTTGCTATGCTTTTCAAAGCCACAAACTGGCTGATGAATGGACGAACTTTGTAACTGCGGCTCACTTAATTGGGAACTGAGCTAATTATGGAGCTGATTGAGATCAAACAAAAGTGTTGTAAAGTGTTGCCATACGATTGCTCGTCGAATCAATCACGTGAGCCAAGCCATCCTCTGACAATTATATGATATCAGTCTTGGCAGCCAGCATCAAGCAATAACCGGAATGTTGTTAAGACATATTCGGCAAAAATAATGCAGTACCTCCGATATGCGGAGTCGACGACTGAAGAGTAGGTACTGTTGAGTAAGAATGTACTACCTGTTTGGCTGACGAACGGCACTCCCGAACCACTCAGGTAGCACTCACGAACGCCTCAGGTAGCACTCACGACGATATCAGACAGGAACAAATCTAACAAATTTGATATCGCATTCTTCCGATGTTCCTTTTGCTAGAAAAATGGAGCTATAGAGACTATCGATGACATAAAACCTCCATATGTGAAAAGGGGCCTCGATGCGGGAACCAATTGTGATCAATATATATAAACGTGCCTGCAATAGAGACATAAGAAGACGAGTCTATGGAAGGAAACTGGCTACAAATAGGGTGGATCCAGACGTAGGTGAACAGAACTGGTCCGCTTCATGTACACCATTATGAGCTCTATCGAAATAATGCAGAAAGTGGTTCCGGGAAGGGTGTATCACCAAAAGAGGATGAGGGATTGTTTTAGTAGCCGCACTATTTAGCGCAGTAGACGACGGTCGCGGTATAGGCGAAGACATTTGTAACCCTACCTCACCCACCAAAAAAAAAATCGCCTGACAATTATAGGTACGACTGACAAGACACATGACTTCTGCAGAAGCAGTCCAGATGGGAAAGAGAAGCAGCCAGTTTCGCTCTTTCCGTGCTATTGTCCTGCTCCCTCCAGGCGTAGATTTTCCATTTTAGATAGGCAATTTTTACTGAATTGGAAGATCTCAGTGCAGGAAGATATCTCTGGGATCTTGTAAAATGTAGGAAAAGTATACACTGGTTGAAGGAGAAATAAGGTCAAGTTCGAAACACGGAATCACAATAAATTCTGAGCCTGGATGCATCCCATAGTGGGCAATCACCAAGCTAACCTAACCTAACCCAACCTTAGCAACGCAAGAGATATATATTTTTTTAATTTTCGAGCGCTTTAACAGCACGAGAGCAAAGGCATACCAAACACATAATTTCTTGTTCGAAAGAAAATGTGAAATTTCTTTCTTTTTGTCGTTTATTGTTATTTTTAATCTTCTTCTAACACAAAACAGTTGGCAACTCAGACAGTTTTCATAATCTCGCCTCGACTTTTTGTCTGAGAGACTTCAGCTAGTGAGAAAAATAAATTACACTCTTACAAACGGCTCTGAACAGCCCGATAACCAACAAAATAAATCCAAAGTGCCCAGTTTCGGGCACCCGCAAACGACTGAAGGCAAGCAAAGAAACGACGGGAGAGGACTGACAATACAAAGCACCTTCTCTTTTCCCATACGGTATTCGCTAGACTACGGAGTCACATTTTTGGGTCAGATATATTGAGATACATATAACTCTGAACTAGCAGTGCTTCACAACGGTGACATCAGCGATCCATTCACTACCAAAGCAGGCGTAAGGCAAGGTTGTCCCATGTCGCCCCTTCGCTTTGCCATCGTCCTTCTTGACGTCATGAGCCAACTAACCCTCCACAAAAAGGCATCGTATGGAATTTCAAAAGACATCTTGAGAACCGGGACTTCGCCGATGACATCTACTTCCTCTCTCACAAACTCTCTGACATGCAAGCGAAGGCGGACAAAGTAGTACCGCTGGCACGCACTGTCGGACTGGAGGTCAACACTGCCAAGACCAAGGCCATGAGAGTTAACCACAATAACGCAAGGCAGATATTGGTTGACGAATGCCCGGTGGAATTCGATGAAGATGTCAACTGCAGGCTAAACAAGGAAAGGGCGGCATTCGGGCGAATGCATACAGTATGGGGGAGTTCGCAAATCTCCAGGCGCACTAAACCAGGAATATTCGGCTCATGCGTGAAGTCCGTATTGATGTACGGGAGCGAGACATGGCTGATCTCTAACATCATCACACAGAGGCTACAATCCTTCGTATTCGCATCATCTGCAGAATATTCTGGCCGAACACCATCAGTAACGACGCACAGTGGAGTTAAACGAATAAGGAACCCATCCTATGGCAAATCAAATGCAGAAAGTGGCGATGGATAGGTCACACAACCACCAGATAGCATCACGCGAATGGCACTGGACTGGAACCCGCAAGGGAGCAGAGGTCGCGGTCGACCAAAAAACACTTGGAGAAGGTCGATTCTGCGCGAACAAGCAGATGCCCACATCTCATGGGACGGTGCAAAAACAACAGCACAGAACCGTGTACGATGGAAGAGCCTTGTCGGGGCCCTAAGCTCCCGAGAGGAGTGAACAAGGAAAATAAAACAATACGAGTATTGAGATTAGATTATCTAAATTATTTGTCTGCCGACAAACTTCTCAGATTCTACAGAGAAGTTTGAAGATGAGTTATATACACTTTTTTAATTGGTACTTACGCCATTTTTTGGTGTTTGGCTGAGGTCCGCCTAGTATTTGTGATGGGTGTCCTGGTGTTGTTCCACAAATGGAACCGATCGGGTCGGATTCAGCCTTCGAAATCATGTATTTGCGATATCAACGCGGTCACTTTTTTTCATAAAATCCAGAAATTTTGGGACCAACTTTGTAACAACAGGGCGCAAACGTAAATCATTAACAATAATGTCTGAACGGAGCCATAGACATACTCAAGTCCTCTGCCAGCTCTCTGATGGCTAATTTGCGATTAGCGGATCAACTTTTCTACCACTTTTCTTTCACTTTATTGATATTTTCATCAGATTTCGATATCGAAAACTTGCCACTACGTTCGTCATCCTCGATCTCTTGTGAAGTGCCCGTCCCACTCATAAAAGCTGTTTTCATTAGAGTATCATTGCCGAAACAGTTTAATACAAACTCGTTACAGTAAATTTGAACGATGAGCTGCATGAGCTTTAGAACGACATAGACATGGCGCAGCGAATAAAAATCCCGCGGCTATGTTGGCTTGGTCATGTCGTCCGAATGGATACAAACGGTTTGGTCCTGAATGTATTCGATGCGGTGTCAGCTGGTGGTAGCAGAGGAAGAGGAAGGCCTCCTCTGCGTTGGAGAGAGCAGGTGCCAAAGTGATTGGCTTCACTTGATTTGTCCAGCTGGCACCGGTTAGCATGAGAAAGAAACGAGCGCGCTTTTCGTGCCATTTAAGAAAAAGAGAACTCTCTTCTCTTCTGTCCTCGCTGATGGGACAAAGGGTCTCTACAAAACGCTTCCAATGGTCAAGATCCTTCGCGATGACTTTGACTTCTGTGAAAGATTTCCCTGCAGCCTTACGTTCTTTTTCGAGAGTTCTCTTCCAAGTGCACCTAGGGCGTCCCTTTTTTCTACTGTCGTGCGGGTTCTAATCGAGTGCTTGCTAGCATTTTACTGTGGGATCCTTTCGAAGAGTATGGCCAATCCACCTACACTTGGTCTGCTGTCTATTTCAGTCTGGCTGGATAACTGCTAATAAATCCAATGCCCAAAAGCTCTCTGTGGTTGATTGTTTGGAGCCACCAAATCGGCAATAAACGTCTTAAGCATTTGTTGACAAAAACTTGCAACTTATTTGCGAGGAAGTCTGCTTGGAGTCAGGTCTCACAGTCATACAAAAGAACTGATTTTACATTTGAGTTGAAAATACGCAACGTGTGGCAATCGATGCAGAATTCCATATCTTGTTTAGCTGAGCAAACGCGCTACGAACTTTTGCGTTTCTCTTTTGTATGTCGCCTGCTGCACCTCCGTCCGTAGAAATACGCTTCCTAGGTAGGTGAAGTTTTCACTTTTTGAATGCTGGAATTCATAACGCTAAGGCCACTGCTTGGATTTGCGATATTTACTTTAAGCGATTTAGCTTTTTACCCGTTTATCTTCAGCCCGACTTTCTCAGATTTTTCCACCAAAACGTCAGAAACGTGAAAACGTGGCAGATTTCATCGGCGTAATCTAGGTCTTGAAGGTGTTCGAGGAAGTTCTATTGTATGCCTTTGCCGCATTGGTCTACAGATCTTATAGAACTACAATTCAGAAATTTATAAGTTTACAAATTGATTATAAAAAACTCATTATTCTTCAGCCTGGTCCTTGTCAGCTGCTTACTGCAACGGAAGCTATAGTCTTAATTTGCAAGAACAGACTTTGTTTTCGTTCACCTCATGGCTTCAAAACTGTCTCAGCTTGAAGGCAAATTTCTCGCGCTACCCTCAACAGAGGCGAAGTGGGTTCTAACAGGTGAAATCTCATTAGTTCTCGACTAGTACTATTTTCCACTAGTTCAACTTTTCGCCAGGGCAGCTAAGTTTATAAATATATACATATGCACACATAAACATTTATACATACATACACATATACTTGTACACATTTCATTTGAAATAATGCGGTGGACATCGGTCTGCAGTCGTAAAGCTGAGCCGATAAGCATCTATGTTAACAGCGAACGGACGCAGCCAGGACACCCGGTCATCCAACGCATTTTGCTATAAGTAAATCCTGCTGTTTGTGCGATTGTAATCCTTGATATGTATGTGTGTATGTACACACGCAAATATGAATATCACCAACACACACAAACACTCATTTCCTGCACACGCCAGCTTTGTGGAAAGCAAATGAATTAAACCCAGAAATACAAAACGAAACCGCGCATGAGAAACGCAGAATGGGAAAATCATAAACAAAAACATGAAAAAAGAAAAAAAATATTTATGAAAAATGCACTAGCAGAAATGTGATATGGGCAAAAATATAGGCAAAGTCAAATTGTCTAGCGTTAAGCCGGCATGTACAGCATCAAGAAAACAAGTGGCGAGCGGCTAGAAAAACGTGTATTAACCGGCCGCGGCTATTCGTTTCCATGCAAAAAGCGCTAAACGAATTATACTCGTCTGACCCAGCCTGGAGTTGGAGCACAATTTTTGGTACATGGCTTAGGAGTTAAATGTTTGTGTAGTACGAATTTCGAATTGATTATAAAGGGTGGCTAAGTTTCAAGCGCCGGTGTTGATTTTGAATAAAATAATATTTTTTTAGGAAATTATTATCATTTCTCATTATTATGTTAATATTGGTATGGTTCAATTATGTATGGAACAAAATATCGCCCAAATGGCTGCCGCGGTCTCGGCGGCACACCTCCATCCGATGGTCCAAATTTTCGATGACGCTGAGGCATATTTGAGGTTTTATGCCGTTAATGTGCCGAATTATCTCATCCTTTTGCTCTTGAATTGTTGCTGGCTTATTGACGTACACCTTTTCTTTCAAATAACCCCAAAGAAAGAAGTCCAACAATGTCGTTGACGTTTAGGTGTGGTTCACATTCAACATCGACCCTTGAAATTAAACCACCCTTTAGTTCGGTCGATTTTAATACTCCAGCTTTGAAACTTACTATGGGCAACAGAGTGGCTGAAGCCGCACGCAAAGCTGAGGGATTCTACTTCCATGGCAAACTCAATGCCAATTTTCCACCAAAAAGGGAAGTGAAGTAATTTAAGAAATCTTGAGATTAAACACGAATTGAAGACTGAGTGCTTGGTTGAAGCTGACACCAGGAATGAGTAGTTTTCCGTAAAATGATCTTTGCCTCGAATCTTCATGATCTTGGCAGAAAATTTAGTTTTAACTGTTAGTTATGGTAACTGAATCGGAAATAGTGTTGTTTGGAGAAAAAGAAATCCATTATTTCCTCGGTAGATGGCTGTAGTGATCGATATCTCGTAAGGTATCGATTAAACAGTTTAAAGTTTATGCTCGTTGTCAAAGAGGCATTTCAGACTAAAAAAAATGTTTGTGCTCTTTTTTGTTTCTTCCATTCATTTCCATGAGTTACAGGATGTTAACAAAGAAAGTCAACAAAGAGAAAATTCGGTACATTTTATAGTTTTTTCTTTGATAAAGTGCACAATGCAAGCCAGGCCACTGAAATTGTGAATGGTGTTTATGGTGCCGAAATCCGGAAATCTGGTTATGAATACTTAGTCCACACTGGTCGTATGGAGGGAACACTTCCTCAATTTACTTGCTAGCGATGACGCACACAATTTCGCCCCAGTAGAAGATGACCCGATACCACCAATCGAAGATAATTTGGACGTTCCACCACCTAGTCATGACGAAGTCAGAGTTGCCATTCAGCGGCTCAAGACTAACAAAGCGGATGGCGCTGACGGCTTGCCCGCTGAATTGTTCAAGACTGGCGGCGATGTGTTGATGCATCAGCTCATCTGCAAAATATGGCTAGTAGAAAGCATGCCCGACGATTGGAATCTCAGTGTTCTTTGTTCTGTACTGAAGAGGGGTGATCCGACGATCTGCACCTACTACCGGCGCATCAGTCTTCTAACCATCGCTTACGAGGTCCTGTCTAGCGTTCTATGTGAAATACTTAAGCCGTTTGCCAACACACTGATCGCGCCTTATCAGTGCGGCTTCAGACGTGGTAAGTCCACCATCGACCAGATTTTCACATTACGCCAAATGCTGGAAAAGACCCATGAAAAGTAAGTCCACACCCATTATCTCTTTGTCGACTATAAAGCTGCGTTCGATAGGCCGATAAGGGATTGCCTGTACGCCCCCATGTCTGAGTTCGGTATACCAGCGAAGCTCATACGGCTTTGCAGAATGACGTTGAGCAACACAACCAGCTCCGTCAAGGTAGGAAATAACCTCTCCGAGCCATTCAATACCGTTTGAGGTTTCAGACAAGGCGATCCACTGTCATGCAACCTCTTCAACTTCGTAATGGAAGGGGTGCTCCGAAAAGCGGGCGTTCGTCGTAATGGCACTATTTTCTACAAATGTGTCCAGCTCCCTGCGTACGCCGATGACGTTGACATCATCGGCCGCTGTAAGCGAGATGTCTCCGCTGCGTTTTCTGCCATCGAAAAGGAACCATCACGAGTGGGTTTGGCGGTGAACGAGGGTAAAACGAAAAATATATGCTGTCTACAGCGCGGAACACATGGCGTGTAGGAACGCACGTCATTGCGGACAACTATACCTTCGAAGTTGTGCCAGAATTTATTTATCTTGGCACCGCCGTTAACAGCAACAACGATATCAGCCTGGAGATCAAACGGAGAATCACTCTTGCTAATAGGTGTTACTATGGGCTAAGTAAGCAATTGAGTAGTCGAGCCCTCTCTCGCATGACCAAACTGACACTTTACAAGACGCTCACCATACCCGTGTTGCTTTATGGCGCAGAGGCGTGGGTAGTGTCACAAAGCGATGCAGCCGCTCTTGGGGCGTTCGAGAGAAAAGTTCTTCGTAAGATCTTCGGTCCTGTGCGCGTTGGCGAAGACTACCGTTAAAGAATGAACCACGAGCTGTATGAGCTCTACGCCGGCATTGACGTAGTTCAACGCATCGCCATCCAACGCCTGCATTGGCTAGGGTATGTCGTGCGTATGGATGAAGAAGCTCCAGCAAAGAACGTGCACGTTAACTCGAAAAGTTATTGACCGATCTCCCTGAAATTTTGTACACATCTTTTTTTATGATATTAGTTTCTATGTGAATTTACAAGTTTTCGAACATTTTTCCCAAAAATAAGTTTTTCGAAGCAAAAATAGTAGGAAAATTCGCACCGAAATTCATTTTTTTAAGCATTTTATTCCGCGAATTTTTTTCCATTTTTGTTTAATTCGTATAGAAATTATGACATTAATAAACAAAAAAATTTTTGGCTTTTTGTATTCAGGTCACTGACGCCGATGCTACAATGCCCGCCGATTGAGGAGCTCCGCTGGAACCTTCTTGGAAGAATTGAGTGTACATCTGCCATTTTAAATGATTAAAATAAAACAAAAAAATTTTTATTATTTTAATGTGTAATTAAACTGTATGCCAATTTTGAAAAAAATATATCCGCTCCGGACGACCATCGACGTCAACAGATGACCAACACGTCAATAAAGTGAAGGAGTTAGTGCTCAAAAATCGTCGGTTGACTATTAAAGATTTTACTGATATAATCGGAATATCAGAAGGATCTGTGAAACCATTTTGAAAGACCATTTGGGCCTACGAAAAGTCAAATCTGGTACCGAAAACTCTCAATTTCTTGGAAAAAAGTCGTCGCGTTGATGAGTGTGAAACAATGCTTTCAGACTATCAGGACAAGCTCAAATGCATCATTACGGGAGATGAGACTTGGATTTATGCTTACGACCCTGAAACAACCGACCAATCAAGCGAATATCGAATATATAAAGGCGAGGCCAGACCGAAAAGAGCACATCAAAGTCATTCAAAAATAAAGGTCATGATGACAGTTTTTTTCGATTTTCGTGGTGTGGTGCTCTATGAATTCCTTCCACCTGGCCAAACTGTTAATAAGGAATATTATTTTAGCGTTATGCGTCGTTTACGTGAAGCAATTCGTCTAAAAAGACCAGAATTATGGGCCAATAACTCTTGGTTTTTGCATCACGATAATGCAGCGTCTCACACTGCACTCGTTCTTCGTGACCATTTCGCCAAAAATTCCACGCATATCGTTCCGCAACCACCGTATTCGCCTGATTTGGCTCCGTGTGACTTCTGGCTATTCCCAAAACTCAAGAGACCACTCCGGGGAACGCGTTTCGAGTCGATTGAGGAGATAAAAGCTGAATCGAATAAGGTGCTGATGGCTATATCGGAAATGGACTATTTGGCATGTTTCTGGGGTTGGAGAAATCGTTAGCATAAGTGTATTTCATCGAGAGAGGATTATTTTGAAGGGGATGAAATTGAATTACAAGAATAAATAAAGATTTTTCATTTTACAACCAAATCCACCTAACTTTTTCCCACAGCAGTAATTTTAAAGAAAATATGGCCGTTTACAGGTATCTGTCCCCTTAATTTATTACTTTCACTGAAATAAAATATTTGATTCTAGCCGCCTTGCTTTCCTTATTAAGCCACTCATCATCCACCTCAGTTTTTGACTTTGGTTGTTTCCTTATCGAAGAAGCCTCTAATAGCCTCCTGTGAATTTCGTATTTCTGATATTCTTCCTTTTTTCAAGGTCCTTTACATTTTATTTGAATTTTCGGGAGACACTTTCTATTCTGTGACCACTCCAGTTAATTTGGGCAGCAGTTCACATTTTTCGGTATTCATTATTTTTCCACCAAAGGAAAGTATGATTGGCATCATCATTCGACCAGTTTCTAAATGCCACTTCAAAGCTCTCTATCAATTTCAAAACCGTATCTTTATTAATCAAATAGTAATCTGACCAATCCACTTGCCTAATAAACATAAAATTTCTTTCTAAATCTCCTTTCGTCTGAAAGCAGATTAAATCGAGTTCATTTCAACACATAACTTCTTTCAGCAGGCCTTTCTTCTTCTTATATACTTTTGGTGTTGGCTCTCCACACATACATACATACATTACTTTCATTATCACTAAACTGTTTCACTACTAATTCAATGCATTGCAATAATTTAAAATAAAAATGCCTTACTTAAGGTACCTCAAACATACGCACATTTACCTACACAGTCACTACTTTTCACTCCACTAAAAATCTTTAAAGCCCATTGTGGTGGCTAATATATTTTTACGGCAGCCTATTTAAATAAAAAAAATTCAACAGAATGCCTTGCCAAGCCGCAATTAAAAAAATCATTACGCTACTCATTTAAGTGTACAGTTAATGGGTGTTTGATTCGTTGCGAACGAACAAGTTGGAAGTAGGTTAAAAAGTACTCATTCGCACGCCACAATTCATTTGGCGCCCCAACACGATTTTTCCCCATTCATATTATATTACTTTCCTTCCCTGCTCTCCCCACTGCGCTCACGCTGGAAGTGTAGTACTTTATTCCAGCAAATTAGTTTTTGTACTCCCATCGATGCGCTTATCGATTTCAATTTAAAATTTTGCTTTAAATGAGTTTTTATTTTTTTCCAACTTTTTATTTGTTCGCTCGATTTCGATTTTGATTTTGATTCTTTACTGCTTACTTTTCTTTCTTTTATTACTTGTTTTTTTTACCTTGGTTTTTTTTTTCTGATCGGGCCCTTATTCGTTGCAATTTTACCCTACTTGAAAGCAGCTTTTTTTGCTCGGTCCTTGTAATGATTACCTATCTATGTGTATGTGTGTGTGTCTGTATCTCATCGATGACTTTTTCTCATTTAGCACGAAAAAACTTTATCGTTTAATTGAATCGACAAGGGACTAATGCAGCCACAATTTTACACATCACATACACATACACACATATACGAGGCAGGTACTTTTCCTTTTCCTTAAGCATATAAAAAGTAGTAGAAAATATTAAATTTTCCATTGTTTGTGCTCCCCTCATTTTAATACTCCACTCCAAGTACTTACTTACTTGCGCCCACACACACAAATTTGTTTGAATTGATAACTCACGAACTGGTCAGCGGCGTCTCAAGGACATGTCCAAGTATCGAGTGCTTGAGCAAATGAGAAACAAGTGTGCGAAGAAACACATAATTTTATGTGTATGTAAATAAATACAGTACCCACATCCATACATACACACACACATACAAATGTATGTATATTGAGATACACTTAAATGCAGGATTTTATTGAGGTAAACTTTCCACTTTGGGTTCAATGTTTTTTCTTGTATTGATTTAAGGCTGAAAAGCATTGAGATTTTCTGCACAAGAGGCACTTGAATTGTCAACAATAATTCCAGCTGCTATTGAATATTATCATTATTTAAATGAATGCTTAAATTTAGTGCAATTCGGCATCTAAATAATTTAAACGAATAATTCTTACTTTCTTTTGTATTGAATTTTGTAGTCAATGGCTCATTTTTCAGCTTACATAGAAGGGTGTTATCCCTGACAAAAAATTATATAAAATTAAGTCTCCTCAATTGGTCTTCTTGCCGCGGGGATGAGGCTTAAGTGGTGATTTAACCCCCATATCATGAGGGCTAACACACCACGTACTAAGAGGGAAGCCCCATATGGGGATTGGATTGCCAATTCCGCCTTTCGGCGGATGAATGGTTAGCCAATCCCCCGCCGAAAGATGGAATTCTCAATCCAATCCCCGTGAGGAGATCAACGTACCGACGATAGTCCCCCATTGTTCCTAACCCTGGTTTACAGCCAGCGGTATCCGGCTGTATTTTAACGGCGCTCTCCTGAAACCGGGTCACCTCAGGAGGTAGAATGACCTTGCCATGGTAGAGGGGACTGGCATAGTCGACGTTTTCCCCTTTCCACCCTAAAAAATTTAGCCCGCCACGCTTCCCATGTCGAGCAGCGCGGACGATTATGAAAGGAAAATGAACAAACAAATCGTAGCCTCAGATAAAGGCACAAACAAAACAAGACCCAAACCTACGGTAAGGTCAGGTTTTTCGATAAGAAAGACCACACACACGATTGATGCCAAGCCTGTGGCCCGGCCCTCTCTCCGTCCCTTCGGGAACTGCCTCCACGGCAGCGAGGCCTATTACTGGTCACCATCCCAACCCTGTCTTAAGACAAGTTGGTGAGGACATTCCATCAACGTCTGGTGCCAGAAGTAGACCCCCCCTCCCCCTCGCAACTTAGCCCTCGAGAAGCCAGGACGGCCCTGCCCTATGACAAGCCGAGCTTGCTGCCTCCGTCACTCCAGGTGACACGGGAACTCCAGAACGAGTAACATCCCTGTCGGCGGTATCGGGCCACATGGCTCAGCCAATGAGTAACCCGTTTGCTAACCGTGGCTTGGATGGCTGCAGAAGGGCTTCAGACAAAGGAAGTTGGCCTCAGAGCCCATCATCTCGTTACCCACGATACCTACGTGTCCCGGGACCCATATTAGCAACAGGATATTATGTCTACCAACATAATTCAGCCTAAATTTACATCACTCAACTACCTTTGAAGTGGTTAGAGGTCTATCTAAGGCCATGAGCGCAGCTTTGCTGTCGCTGTAGACAAATACAGATCGTCCTCTCCACCTATTTTCTACAACCAAATTCATTGCTTTTTGAATACCATACACCTCCGCTTGAAACACAGATGCGTACATTTCAAGAGCAAAGTAGAGTTTTGTTCCGCTGGATTTCACGTAGACTCCAGAGCCTGAGCTCGGTCTTGAAACCATGCGTGAAAATGCGAAAACAGTGTTTGCCGGGCTCATTTTCTGAGTTTAACCACAGTTGAGCCTCTGGCAGCACCACACTGTATCTGTTGTCAAATACAACTCTGGATTGCATGGAGTCAAGGTTCATGGTGAGGATAGTTCGATCGAAGTCCATGCCTACTCTGTTGTCCAATGCCGGACAAGGGTCGTGCCAATTCCCATTGTGTTTCAGCCTGCAGCGGGCCTTCAAGGCGGGATGAAATCATCAAGTGGTGGTAGTCGGAGCATCTAATCGCGACGCAACAGATGGCCACAGTGCGTTGTAGTCTCGATAAGGTCCTCCTGACTCCCACGACAGGGAGTCTACTCATCCAGACCACTGATGCATAGGTGATAAAAGGCCAGAAGGCTGTCAGGGCTTTAGATGTATTTGTTTCAATGTGTGATTTCCAGAGGAGCTTACTATCGAGGATTACTCCAAGATATTTAATTTCCTTGGATAGCTGGATTGTGACTCCTTTTAGTTTAGGCAAAACGAGTCCATCAAGCTTCCTCCTTCTGGTGAAGAGGACAATGGCAGTCTTGGTGGGATTTGCCTATCAAAAGAGGCATTATCAAACTGCTCCTCAATGACTAAAAAGATGCCCATAGCGTAGTCCCTCCCTTCGCTGGCCAGCCCTACCTTGCAACAAGATTTTGAAGTGCCGACTCGCAGGATTTTCCACTTTGATAGGCATGCTGAAATAGAGATGGAGGGTGAGCCTTCAGTGACTTCTGACATATGCGCAATTCCACCAGTCGTTCGAGACTTTTCAGCATGAAAGAAGTCATGCTGATGGGTCTAAGGCTTTTGGGGCTGGAGTAGTCATCTCTTCCAACCTTAGTGATGAAAGCGACGCTCACCATCCTCCAAGAGTGTGATATATCGCCCAAGAGTGTGAGGCCATTGCCAGCCATGCAGAAAGATTTTCTTCAAGACTGCTGTCACGGACACCAACCCATTTCATGTTGGCTAAAGTGACAATGCGACTTGCACAACGCAGTTTGTAGGTTAAGAGAGGTATACCTACAACCTCCATATAAAGAGGGGGCGAGTGTTAGTACCCTCTCTCGCTTATTTGTCTATCTTACAATTCCCTTGTATGCCACTATGCACTGGCACCCATATCCGCCATCTCGTTAAGAGACGCCCGGCATTGCCGAGCAATGATGGAATTAGTGACAACTCCACCAAGAGATTTATTCGCCGCCTGGCTATCGGAAAAAATATAGATTTCTCTAAAGGTAGTCGCATTTCTGACTAACTAGACAGTGAACTGATTAATGGTTAGATTTTCAGACTGAAATACGCCACAGTGATTAGGAAGACGAGCCGAAACACTTACTTTTGGCTTCTTACAGTAGACACCAAAGCCAAATTTATCATCAAGCTTTCAGTGATCAGTAAAGAGCAGTAGCGTGACTAAGAATTCGTACAAATAGAACTTTTATTTCAAGCTTCAGTATATAATCGCCCATATCTTATTTTTACCAAAATTTATTTAAAAAATTTTGAGTCAAAAAAATAATTTAAATTATTGTAAAAACTTAGCCAGCCCTTTTACTTTTTTGCAACTGCAATTCACTATGAGTTTTCAAAAAGCAATCAGCGGCAAGTGTGGCTGCTTATTAAAAATATAAATCATTTGGACTCTGCACTCTGCGCTATAAACAAAAGACCAAACCACTTAATTCATGCAAAGCGCCGCAACAAAAGCAAAAAACCCCAATTCGAAACAAGTGCCACAAAAAAACAAAAAAGAAAACACAGCAAAGAACAACAATTTTGTCCATTGTATATGAGCTGTGCGCGCCACAACAAATTCTCAGCTAATAAAAATTTCTCAATAAATATGTTGAACAAAAAAGCAAAGAACAAAAAAAAACAACAAACGCACAAAAACAACACAAACTAATAAAAGTTGGAAAGAGTAATGAATACGAAAACGCGAAATGGCACGCACAGCAACGCTATGAGCCAGCAACAACAATACTAACGTACTCACCCAATTGGCAGGACACAGAAAAACCAATGTGCAAACACACCCACACCCGCACACACCCACACACACACATTTGTGAGCTAATGCCAGTGTCCTTCCAATGGTAGTGATTAGCTGCGGGCGATACCCAATCGCAAATGAAAGGATAAAGATGACAAGCGTCGGGCCAGCGCGGCGGAAGGAGGCCGATGGTGGACAGGAGAACTTTGTTGCGTTGGTAGGCATTTAAATTTATTACCCTTCCGCAGTATTTTTCATTGTTTCCGCTTGCCGCTTTTGTCGCTCACAATCACTGACACTGTCACACCGCACAGCAAAGCCCAGTCCATACGCGCGCACTCTCGCACTCGCTGGCCAGACGCTCGCCACAATGAGGTTGCCGCAAACGTTTTTCATGCACACATACATGCATACAAATTGTATTTAAAATAAATGCGTTTTTGTTAAACGCGCACTTTAGCCATTCCATTTCCAGCACTCCGCACACTCCGTTCGACTCTGACTGTGCGCGGCTATTCGGCTATTTCGGCTGCTGGGCTGTAGCGTTTTGTTGTGGCAGCCGGAAAAGGTGTTTACGAAAAGTTAAGCATTTGCTCTTTTGCTTTTGCTGCTGTTCTTATTGTCAGTGCAGTGCTGTTTTTGCCGGCAATACCACTTTCATTATTGTGATTACTATTGTTGTTTTTCCTTTTTTTTCTGTTGCTTTTGTGTTTTTGTTGTTTTTTTAGTGTACTTGTCACCCCGTTATTTCGGCATATTTTTAGCGGATTTTTTCCACCAACTCATCAACCCACCAAGTCGCCACCAACCAACTTTGCAGGCGCATACGAACCGTACCCAAAATACCCCCACCAACCTGCCAGTCAGCTTATTTATTTGCGTTTTTATTATGTATGTGTGTGTGACTGTGCGTGTGTGTGGATGTGAGGGTGTTTGGTTGTATATTTGCGGGTATTTTTTCCGGCTGGTAATCATTGTAATTCTGTTTGTAAGCCGAAATCGGAATTTATGACTGCTGCCTGCCGTTTTCACTTTATTTTCACTTCGCTCGCCTTTATTTCGCATTTCATTTCTCTGCATGATTTTGATAGTTTTATTGTTGTTGTTGCTGTTTTTTGTTTTTATTGTTGTTGTTCTGTTGCCGCTTTTTTATTTACAATGCATTTAATTTAAAATTAAATTATGATTTATGAAAGTCGACATTAAGTGCATGTTTTTTTTCCACTGTTTGTTTGTATTTGTGTGAATTTAGGATATTTCGTGATTCTCACACAGGATAACATCGGCGATTATGAGCTGTAAAGTATTCAACATTATTACAGGAATATTATTTTTTTATAAACATCACTTGTTGTTTTTGTTGCCTTTTCCAAGTTATTTACTTTGTTGTGGCGTTGAAAACAATAAACGCGAATCGGAACCGGGGAAAAAGATTTATTTATGTCATTTTAATTGAAATGGGTTTAATTGAAATTAATTATAACTTTTTTACAATTTTCTACAAAAAATGAGCGCAAAGCTTTAATTTTGTTAAAATTAAAAGTAAAACGTGCTGCATTAATAATTCTGTTTAATGAGCGCACAGATTTTTCCAGCTAACGCCAACAACGGAAAACCTCAAGCGACAGCAGATCAAACGCGCATTCAAGGAAGTACAAACACGAGTTCACTTGTCTCTGCAGTCAGCACTCGCACTTGCTGGGGCATTTGAGTTCACTCTTCATCTTCTTCTCCTTCTTCTTCTACCTCTTCTTCTTCCTCCTCCTCTTTCTCTTCTTTTTCTTCTTCTACTTCTTCTTCCTCCTCTTTCTCTTCTTCTTCTTCTTCTTCCTCTTCTTCTTCTTGATTAGCGCCATAACCGCTCACGCGATTGGCACCGAGTTTAACAAAGCGCGCCGAACATTTCTTTCTCGTGCTAACCGACGCCAGTTGGACACAAAAAATTAGGCTCAGTCCTCCTCTACCTCATCATTCCAACGCAGAGGAGGTCTTCCTCTTCCTCTACTACCACCAACTGGTACCGCTTCGAATACATTCAGAGCCGCAGCGTTTCTATCCATTCAAACAATAAAACTTAGCCAGCCGAGCCGCAGTATCTCTATTTACCGCTCTATTTCTAAGTCGCCGTAGAGCTCACACGGCTCTTGATCCATCGCCTACGATACACGCCAACACTAATATGAGAAGATCTAAAAAGTTTCCGCAGAGTCTTTCTCTCAAACACTCCAAGGGACGCCCCATCGGATGCTGTCATCGTCCGAGCTTCTGCGCTAAAGGTTAGGAGGAGCATGGTGAGAGCCTTGTAGAGTGTTAGTTTGTTCGTCGAGTGAGGACTTTATTTCCCCATTGCCTACTTAGTCCAAAGTATGTAGCACTTGTTGGCAAGAGAGATTCTACGTTAGATTTCAAGCTTGACTTCACTTAGGTCAGCAAAATCCATGGATGATAATGGTGAAGCAAATTATAGTTCTGATAATTTTTTCATTCCATTTACATCCTCGTCGCAATTGAAAAAAAAAATTCAACCAGCTTATTTCATCTGTTGAGTTTTGTATGAGTTCAGTTTTGTACCGTCAAAATTCAATGAAATGCTCGATTCGAGCGAAATCTGAAATATAAAGAAGATATAATAGAACTTGGTGACAGGCTAATCACCTAGCTGTCAGAAATCAAATAGATTAACGAAGCCAACGCAAGACAAGTATTGTCGGGGCCCTACGCTCCCGAAAGGAGTGAACAAAGAAAAAAATAGAACCTCCCAACCAAATTTCGGTAGTTTCTGGCGAGTTGCTAGCATTGAGTACGGCTTGACGTTGTCTTGATTTATCACAACAACCAGCCTATTCGCTAATTTAGGCATCTGGTGGTCACTCGCCTGCTTCAAAATGGTCAGCTGTTCACAGTGGAGTTCCGTATTGAGACTTCGGAAAGATGGTAGCAGCTCGTGGTGCATAATTTCGCTTCAATCCCAATAAGCACATGAAAGAACTTACTTCCCTATTAGCCCAGGCTCGCTAGTCATTTGCACCGGTTACCGTTAATTTTAGCATAATCTTATTCGACCGTTATCCTCATATATAACCAAGTTTTAATGCCCAGTTAAAGCCCACTTCAAAAATCGTTTTTTTTTTTGTTTTGCCATTGCCTGCCGCACCAATAGTAGCGGCTACCATAGTAAGATAAGATAGGAGCGACCAAAACTGATATATTATTATAAAGCTCCACTCGGTTATTGGGATCCAAGAATCATTAATGAATCTTGTAAGTTCCTTTGATGGGATGCCTTTTATGCCATGAGCTTCTAAGTATGGTTGTCCTGGGAAGCGAAGTTTAGGCCTGGTAAGAAGTGATGTCAAGTGATCGTTTTCGTCAAGTGATGTTGAGATAGCTGAACTTAACTCGTGAGAATATTTCTGTGATAATTTTTTACGATGTTTGACGTGGATTATCAAGACAGGAGTGTATTGATCTACTTATTTTTACTTGTGACATTGAAGTAGAACATCTAGCCGCTGTGAGACGCTGGAACAACGAATTGCAAAGTTTCCGTTTATCCGTGCAGGATGAATTCCATGAACGCCGTCCAAAAACACAAGTCGTGCCAGGAACAATAGATTATTTGCGAGAATGGGTAACGCAAGATGGTCATGTGACATATCGCGACAGACAAGCATCCTATGGTATTAGTGGGGCCAGCATATATTCAATATGAACATTAAGTCAGCAAGAAGACATTTGTCCAAAAAGAACTCTTGTCGATTGGTATAAAGATATGATGAAGAAATTCAGCCGCGGTGGTTCAAATCGCGTCTAAGGCAGATGATGAATCTTAGATCTATGCAAATGAACCGGAAATAGAAAACAAAATAGCAATCGACAGTATCGGTGTTCCTAGCCGAGCTTAATCCAACAAAAGTTGTTCGTGGAAGACGTTCCTCAAAGCAAATGGTCACCTGTTTTCCGGTAAATCTAATCATTTCGCTACTGTACCATTAGAAAAACTTAAAACAATCAGTTCTGAGTGGTACAAAACCATTTTTTTGCTAGACATTTTCAGAGAGTTAGGGAAAACCAACCGCCGAAATGGTATTACCTCCACCAAGAAAATGCGAGCTCTCACGTATCGGCTCGCACAAGAGAGTTTTTAAGCACTCAAGAAATCGAATTAAAGGGTCATTCGCACTTAATGATTTCGTTTTGTTTGTGAACATCAAAAATAAAGTGATAGGTCAAACCTGAAGAAGCTGCTAAATCCCTGTTCAAACCTTTAAACGGCTCGTTTTGAAAGTATCCACTTCTGAGTGGCAAAAGTGCTTTGAAAATTGGTTCAACCGAATGCAGACGTATATTGACTTCAAAGACGAATATTTGAAAAAACAATGAAACCTTTTTCATTATTAATTTACTGAGTTCGCACTTATTGACCGCAAAGTTTTAAAGCAACCCTCGTACGCGTATAACTCGTGAATGTTTTTTGATTTGAATGACTTTTTGCAATGTTGGTTTTTAGATATAATTTTAACACGCCTGGGGAAAATTTAGTCTAGTGCCTTGAGTAAGTTTTTCGCTAAGAACAGAAAAATAGCACAGCGACTTTTGTGTGGCATAGTCTCTTCAAGCGAGGTCGATTAAGTCCAGCGCATTCAAAACTCTTAGAAATATATAAAACCTTCTTCCGAGAGATGCATATTTGAAAATTAAATAATCGTATGAACTACAACTACTTTGAAAACTCTTCAGGATTAATCCTCCCTTTGAACCATTTTTTTTAAAACCTTAGGTTGGGCACCTGGGTCTGTCCTTTTTTTCGTCCTGTTCGAGAATCTTTTTTAAAAGGTTATATCCGTAAATCAATAGAAAACTAAATTTCAGAAAGCTATCTGGAAGCTCAAGTCGTTAGCTATAATAGAAATATATAAAACTCCTGTGAAAAAGCCAGTCTAGCCAGAACCGTGTGCCCAATGGAGGCTTAGCATGGTATGTCTCAGGTCAGCGTAAGATAGATACTGACATTGCTCAGAGTATTTCAGAGGTAAAAGTATGGGATGTGTTCACGTGGAATTCTTAATCTGTTTAGCGAGAAGAGGAATGTATGAACCGAACTTAACTCCTGTTCATAACTATAGACACGTAGTGGAGCAGAAAGGTTGCAGCACCCCCTGAAAGTTTGAACGTGTCACACGTGTTTCGATAAATTATGGCCATTGTATTTTGAGGTTCAGAAGTTTCTCTAAGAGCGATAATAAAGAAAAATGTGTCACTATGACAGAGAAAAAATCAGGACGAGCTGCTTTTGAATGACAATGCGACCCTTTCAAATCAATCATGCTGTTCTACCTTCCCTATATATAGACTTAGCCTCTCCGATTTTCATTTAGTCAATGAAGAAAGAACTTCGAGTATGCTGATTACGAAAAAGTTAAGTGGGCTATTTCAGCCTATTTTTACGATATGGAAAAAAGTAGTTTTTCTTGATGGCATGAATAAACCTGGGTATGAATAAAACCTGGTAACCTGGTGTGAATAAAAGCAGTCGCCGTACCCGAATGAGTTGGTGCATGACTACCATTCGGTGGTGTCCGAGTTCAAATTCTCGGGCATGAAACACCAAATGATAGGAAACGCTTTTTTTCTAATAGTAGTAAATTGCTGTGGAATCACAATGTTGAGGAAAGGATGAAAAAAGCCAGTAATGCATTATACGCATGTAAAAGAATGATGCGCGTTACTTGGGATATATCACCCTCTCTGATGCATTGGTGATATACGGCAGTAGTTAGACCGATATTGCTGTATGGAGCCTTAGTATGGTGGACTGCGACAAGAAAACTGGCATAGTTAATGCCACTGGAAAGGATTCAACGACTCGCAGCTCTGTGCATAACGGTAGCGATGAAAACCACTCCAACGGCGGCGCTAGAAATGATTCTCAGCATGCCACCTATTGACCTCATGGCGGAAAACCTGGCAGCGAAATCCGCGAGGAGGTTAGAGGCTGCTGGAGTATTCACCTGTAGAACCTTCGGACATAGCTCAATAAGAAAGTGGATTTCAGGTTGCACAGGCTACATGACTCCGTACTCTAATTGGGAGAGAAGGTTTCGCACTACAATTGAAGAGGGGGGATGACGCGGAGGCATGAAGCCTGGCCATAGGACTTTTTACATCTATACAGACGACTCTAAAATTCTTTAGACCATATGCAAAACAGCAAAAGTTATGTGTAGAACTAACGATAAAAAACTGACACAATTCGTACTTACGCTCTCGCGAAAGGACTGCAGAATTATCACAGGTATGCTAACAGGTCATAATCTATTGGCTGCATATGCGTACAAGATAGGGATTGCTAACACGGACAAATGCAGGAAATGCAAAGAGGAGGTTAAGAAAACTTTAGAACATATTCTGTGCGTCTGTCCGCGCTTAAAATGCCTGAGAACCCCATTGTTTGAGGGTCTGGAGGACGACTCAAAAGCGGATCTCCCAGCTCTAGATTCGCCAAATGCGCTGACATCCTAGACGATGTCTATTTTAGGTATTCATAAAGGTCGATCTCCATCTGATATCGCTAGGGACGAAAAGGTCTATGCGTGGCTTATTGCCAACCAGGCTAACCTAGTCTAACCTCTCGGCAGGCAATGCATTTCTGCCATGAACAATTTCCTCATAAAAGCATCTGCTGTTGTTGTTGTAGCAGCTTAAGCCGGAGCTGGAGCGGCAGTCAAATACGAGAAGCAGCTTGGCCAAAATACCAAAAAAAAGGGTATACGCGCCAATTATATGAGAAATTTGAGAAGTTGATATATTTAGTTTGTTAATTTCATACCCCTTTTTCGTCATTCCCTGAACATTTTGATCTCCATATGTAGGTTGAAAAAAGTTTCATTCGATTTGCAATGAGGTTTAGTCAAGGTGAATTATACAAACGCATAGAAATTCTAAAAATCACCTACTCAAATTCTGATAGTTCTCGGAAGACGGCCTATTAAATTTCTTGCCACGGCATTTTTCACATCCAAAATGGACAAGAAGTATTTTCAAATGTCTATGAATTTCCATGAAATGTAGTGGATGTTCATGCTTCGTTTGCTATGAAAAATTCACATTAAAACAAAAGGAGTTAAGTGGTTGAATCGGAAGCCAGCCGATGAACAAATCTCAATCATTTTTAAAATACGAGTAAAGAAATACGTTACGACTTTTGCAATAAAATGTTGCTGAAAAGTGCTTGCCCCGACAAAATATTTTAGCTACTTATGTACGCACAACTTTCATTTAAATTTACACATTTCCTTGGAGACTTAAATGTTCTGCTCTGCTTAAAATCCATGTAAAATTTCGCCATTCCCTATTTTGTTGCGCTAAAGTGGAGTTGCGTTCTGAAGTAGAAAAATGCGAGGATATTTTGCAATGGTGCTGTAAAGTTACGATTTCAGGCAAATATGGTAAATAGGAATATGAAATAAGAATACTGGCATAGTAGGGAATAAAATGTACAAAGTAAAGGAGTGAAGCAGTAAAAGAAATGTCCTTGAATTACTTATGCGCTGCTGCCAAGGAAACCGGAGACAATAAACTAGTTGACGAGTTGCATAAAAAATCTATAGCAAGCAAAAACAAAGGAGAAACGCACTGGCATATAAAATACTACAGGAAGACAACCAGGATAATAGAGACAAAATGAATTGCAATGAATTGTTACAAATTTATTTACCCACCCGCCTACACTTTCTAGTGCGCGTGAGGGCAATGGCCAAGGGCCAGCACCAGAGAAAACGATATGCGAAGGCATGAACAATTGAAATGGAAATGCTTGTGCGAAAAAAACGCAAAGCAAAAATCCTTGAAGCGAAAGAGCGAAAGAATTAAAATGCTGACAAAATGCGTAGTGACATCGAGGAGTGACAGTAGAGCACCAGCAGCAATAGCAACAGAAACAATAATGGGTACTAAAACTACAAAGCAACAAAGGAGTAACAGTAACAAAAAAAAATAAAATAAAAGCCACGCTTGCAGAAAAGGACAAAATTACAATTTTTATAAATTTAAATGTAGGCAATTTGTTACGGCGGCCACATGGAAATGCCAAGTAGGTAAGTGGCAAGAAATCAGAGCGGAAAAGGAGCATTGCAAAAAGGATGAAAGCGAGTGCTAAACTCAAAGAAAAGCGAAATGAATAGGAAAAGGATGTTTAATTTAAGAAATTAAGCCACTTGCGTAAGTGATGTCCAGCGCAGCGAAGATGCGGGTATGAATGATGTCATAGGAAAAGAGAGAAATTGAGAGAGAGTGAGTGATAGTAGTGGGTTAAGTGAAGAAAGTTGCGGTAAATCAAAGGCAAGCTATTTATGAAGGAAGTAGCGAGATTTAACGATATTAAAATGTTAAGAAAGTAATCCCAAAAACCGTCCGCCGTAGCTGAATGGGTTGGTGTGTGACTACCATTCGGAATTGAGAGAGAGAGTAGTTTCGTGTCTCCGTGAGACACACAAATGAAGAAAAAGTTTTTTCTAACAGCGGTCGCCCCACGGCAGGCAATGGCAAACCTTCGGGTGTATTTCTGCCATGAAAAAACTCCCCATAAAAAATATCTGCCGTTTGGAGTGGGCTTGAAACTGTAGATCTCTCCACTTGTGGACAACATCAAGGCGCACGCCACAAATAGGAGGATTAGCTCGGCCAAACACCCAGAAAGTGTGTACGCGCCAATTATATAAATAGGGTTTTCCAATAAGAGGTGTTATTTTGATATTTAAATAAAAATGCCATTTTTTAATATAAATGATCGGATGTTCATTCCATTATAAAGAGGAAGGTATGCCGTTAACAGTGGAAAATAATATCAGGCAAATGACCGCCACCTTCCACGCTTTCAGAACAAAATATCCTTTTCATGAAATTTTCCATTACCGAATTGCAAAGTGGCTGCCTTATGTCCTCGAAAGCTCACGAATCCCATCTTTGAGGTCTTGAATCGGCACTGGGCTATTGACGTAGACCTTCTCTTTCACGTGGCCCGAAAGAAAAAAGTCACAAGGTGTTAAGTCACAAGATATCGGTGGCCAATTGTGATCACCTCTTCGTGAGATGACACGGTCCGGAAACTTTTCCCGTAAAAGATCCCTGGATTCGTTGCTTGTGTGGCATGTAGCGCCGACTTCTTGAAAATAAACGTTGCCCAGATCAATACCATCCAATTCCGGCCAAAAATATCGTTAAACATCTCTCGATAGCGATAGATAACACCTGTTATTGGAAAATCCTTTATACATAAAATAAAACAAAATCGAATCAATTCTAGTAAAATGAAATTAAATTAATTGCCATTTTTTTTGTTTTTTTTTTTGTGCGTGAGGTAGGGTTCAAAATACCTTCGCACTTACAGCGACCATATCCGGTTTTGGTGGCTAGGCGCTTGAGATTCCTTATCTTGCCTTTTAGGAATGGCTTGAGGACATCCTCTAGCATAGATCCCTTTTCTCTCCTCCACTACATCAGCATGGCTATAGATCGGGTTCCCTTCCAAAATTTTTTCGCAGGTAGTGGTGGTCCACATTTTGGTTCAAAACGGCACGTAAGTACTACCTGGGATACTCTTACCATCTAACCTACCTACCTATAGCGACCATCGAGGGAGGGAGGGGAGACATCCTTCTTGCATTACTTCGTAATGGCCCAGAACGGACACCATTAAAGAACAATTCTATTCACTCACGTCTGGATCTACCATATTTGTAGATGCTATAGGCTCGTCTCTTGTGTCTCTATCTAGGCGGCTTTGCTTTGATGCGCTGTGTGGAGGTCTATCATTTTTGCCCTAGTACGTCCTCGATATATCCCTCCTCGGAACTATCCCCGCGTTTAGGTATTTTGCTGTATATGTTGCTCAGCGCAATGCCGCCGATATATTTTCTCAGGGTATCTCTTTCCGCTGGCCACAACTAATGGCGCTTCGCAGTACTGACCATTTATCTATTGACGGAATGAGTTTCGCCGTCCATCTGCCACCCGGTTCAGTGTCCTATTGGTTTTGCCACCGCTGCATGGT
Organism: Anastrepha fraterculus; assembly: GCA_037575425.1. Taxonomy (NCBI): domain Eukaryota; kingdom Metazoa; phylum Arthropoda; class Insecta; order Diptera; family Tephritidae; genus Anastrepha; species Anastrepha fraterculus. The sequence continues at coordinate 25,905 of JAYXIM010041518.1, read as the reverse complement.
TTGGCATCTCCGTTTCGTGACGTGTTTCTTCTTGGAGTCCCACGCATCCATTCGTTCCAGGGTCATGAAGTTGACGGATATATCCTCGCTTATCACAAAGACTGCAGTGCCAGGAACAACGCGATAGGCTGAGGTAACTCTGAGTTCCACTGTTCGTTGCACATAATCCAATGATTTGCTCGCTGCCGTACAGGGGAATTGAGTTTGTGGCCGCCATAATTATCAATCTTTAACTCAGGGTTGATCCGGGTTCATGATCTTCGCTGCTTTAGTAGCCGCGTGCCGTATCTGGACTTAGAAGGTAAGCCTGCATTCGAATTTAATGCTCAGGTACTTACCGCTTTTTGTGTTACTAGGGACTTATCGCTTAGTTGCATGCTGTCCTCGAGTGATATGTAGCCTCATGTCATGAGCATTACTTCAGTCTTATTTTTGGTGAGCTCGAGGCCATGACCTTCAAGCCAAAATTGCACCCTTAGCATGACTTGCTTCTGCTTCCTCCTGCCATCCTCGGTAGCTCGCGCTGATACGATCGTCCGCGTATCCCTCGAAATATGTGTCTTCTGGCATTTCTGTCCGGAACAGTCATAGTCGAGAATAGATTCTTGAGCTGCGCCAGACGTTAACGCTTTAGTTTTCTGACCATCTGAAGTGTCGTACAGAAGTTCATGCTCGCTCAGGTGTATCTGGAGGATCCTTAGCAGGTATGCAAATATTCGAAATCTTTCTCGCTCTATTTTTATTATGTCTGCCCATAGTAAGCTATTAAAAGCATTTCGTACATCAAACGTTGCTAGGACGATGATGTGCCTCGAATAGAAGAGTTCGCATTGAGAGAGGGCTACGCTGTTTACCGTCTGCTTAATTGCGCCAACAGTCGATCTTTCACTTCGAAAGCCGAATTGCTTTGCTGACAGTCTTCCTGCGCTCTCAACAAACTCTGCTAGCCTGCGCTGCATGCAAAGCGGGCCCGGGCCCACCTGACAGTAGCGCTGGATCGCCTTTACCTTTACTGATTTAGCTTCTGCTTTTCCCACAGCTTGGGGAAGATGCTTTGAGCAATGCACGCATTATTAACTTCGAGCGTCACGGCTAATCGGGTTTCGGCCATAAGCTTGAGGACTTCAGCTGAGACGCCATCTGGTCAAGAGATATGTCCGTTTGAGACTACTTTCCGCAGCTTTAAGTTCTTCTTCAGCGAATGGCAGATTACATGATACAACCCATGGGATCAGCATATGACCACCATTGGAATCATTGAGGACCCAGTGTTCCCGTCTTGCTTGAAGGAGGCAGATAGCACTGTGCACTTTCTCTGTGAGTGTCCTGCCTTTGCTAGAGCAAGACTACGAGTTTTGGGTTCTGATGTCGTGAGAATGAGTAATATTCGTTCTCTAAAACTGGAGGATATTTTCAGATCTACCAAAGAATCTGGAAAATTCTCAACTAACCTCTGTCTCTGTGTATGTTTTTATTTTTTTCTATCTCTTTCTCTGATACTTTTCTCCTTTCCCCCTTAACTATGTACCCTCTTTCCAGAGCTCTAAATACAATGGGATTTTCATTTCGAAGGGCGGAGGCAGCTAGTCATTTTGATAGTGTCGGTCCCCGCGCAGCAAAGGGAAACAGTTTGTCTACAATGTTGCTGATGGCATCGTTGTGTTGATAAAGGAATGTAGAGTTTGCACGTAGCTTCCAGGCTATGATCTTATAGCCCAGTCCTCAAGGGTTCCTGTTTAGATCACTTCGAAGGTTTCCCCATTTTGCTTTCTTACTAACAGTTATTGTTTGTTTCAGCGCCTTTCGGAAATGCCTGAAATCATCGGGCTTCTGCTCTGCCTCCCTGTTTCGCCTGGCTCTGGTATACCTTCTTCTATTGCGGAAACAGGCTTGTCTGAGCTCTAATTAACTTCAATGAAATTAAGTACCTTAAATTAAAATAAAATAACATAAATTGGAAAAAATAATGTAATAAAATAACATAAATTGGAAAAAAATGGAAACAAAAATATTTAATCATTTTATATAAGATTTGATTCCACTTAATTAAATTAACTTAAATCGAATTGAATAGGGAAAAGTTAAATCGCAAGTTATTAACCAACGAACCAAAAACAGTCACTATTTTACTCTCATTTTGCGACTCACATATTTATTTGCATCTCTTTCTTTTACTTTGGATTAAAATGCAAAAATATGCGAAATTAATCAAAAGGAAAATGATTGTTGCAATGAACGGGCAAAAGATAGTAATGACAACAACTACTTCTCGCTGTTCCGCACGCAAACACGGAAGAAAGACACTTACGCAAATTTATGCCAAAAAGGAGAGAAAAAAATTGTTTATGTCGTAAATGTTATAATTTTATGTTACAACAAAGCATAAATTTGCAATGAGCGAAAGAAAAAAGAGTCACACTTACAAGACACACTTACATACACAACTCATATCTACACATTTTTACTTTGTAACAAATATTCGTACAGTGTTGCTCAAAGCTTCCGCCGTAGCCGAATAGTAGTAGGTGTGTGACTATCATTCGATGGGGCGTAGGTTCGAATCTCCGTGCATGAAGCAGTAAAATGAGAGAAAAAGGTTTTTCCAATAGCGGTCGCTCCTCGGCAGTCAATGACAAACCTTTTAATTTGAGACTCCAATGAAGTTAATTTTCTTTTTCATAATAAGATTTTACTTCTTATTTTTGAATGTCATTTATGTTACCCATTTGGAACGCATGACATTCATATCTACTATTCTAACAATTGGTATTCAAGGTAGATTGAGAAGCTTAATCGGCAAAAGAAATTTATTGAGTCTAGGAATATACAATATAAATCTACAGTCTATCGAATCCTGTCAAAATATTGAGTCGGGGAATAAGTTCATAGCGTGTTTGCTGTTTGGCAAAGGGTAAGTATTCATTTGGTAAAACTCTTTCTGTTCTACCAAACTACGCTAATCGTATTTTTGAGTTATTCAATTTTTTATTAGTTTTTAAGCTTAGAACTGGAATACCCAGGAAGCTGCTTTTCATGAAGGTTTTGCGTGGATGAGGCTATTCGACTGAAAATACCTGCTGGACATGGTCAAACTATACTCCTTTACGACAACGCCAGGCCCCATGTTGCACAAGTGGTCAATGCCGCACTACAAGAATTCGAATGGGAGGTCTCTTCAACATCCGCCGTATACTCCAGACCTTGCACCGACCGAAACCATATGAAGGGCGTTACCTTCAATAACAAAGAAGTTCTTAAAAACTGGCTCAACAACTTCTCTGACACCAGACCAGGGAAGTTTTGGCGGAACGGCATCAATAAATTGGTCGAGAGGTGGAAAGAGGCTGTAGACAGCATATAATTATTGAATTTTGTTTAAATAAAAATCTTCTGTAAAGACGCTACGAACTTATTCCCCGACCCAATAGAACGAAACCAATTTGTTGTCATAAAAGTTTACTATCTTTCAATTTCCTTTATAGTTACATAAGTTTTGCACAATACTGTAGTACCTTAAGGGGGGACCCTCATTTATCGGGTCAAAAAAATCGATTTTTTGGAAATAATTTTAATCTATTCTACAACTATTTAAGAATATACTTTCAAAATTTCAAGTCGATATCTGTATTTTTGAAGGAGTGACAAAATTTTTAACAGGACGCGACGGGTGGCCTGATCGCCTGTATCCAAAACTTTAAACGCGTTTTTCTCGAAACATCATTTTTCGATTTTGTGTACACAATTGAGAACGCTGTATTGAACCAATCAGGCTTTACAATAGCTCATTTTAAAGATAATTAAATTCTTTTCAATGTGACATTAAGTGTTTTTTAAAAAAAAAGATTTTCATATTTTTTTGTAATTTTAAAGTCAATTTTTATGCATGAAAAATCACTTTTAACATAAAACTGGGTAAAAAATATCAATTTCGACATTTTTTTTTTTAAATCAAAATGTCACATCGAAGGTATTATCCTAAAGTTTTAAAAAAAATTTGGTTTTTTTATTTCAGAAAAAAATTCAGAGCGCTAGAATGTACACAGATAGAATGAGGTGCCATGGACGAGGTGTATATTTCCATACTTAAAATGTTTTTTTTCTTCTCAGAAAATTTTTGTAGACAGTCAAGACATTTATTAAAGTACTTTATGAATTACAAAACGTTTGAAGTTATTTTACCTGAGAAAAAAATTCCCAAAAATGATGCATTTTTCGACCGTCTAAATGAGGGTCCCCCCTTAAAGTTATCCTATTTCGATGTGTTGACCATTCGGAGCACTATGGTGTTTGCTTCATGATGAAGAGTTTGTAATAAATTTCTCTTCCGTTAGTGAGCACGACAAATGCTACAACAACTACTGCACTTTGAATATGAGTATATGTATGTATTTATGTACATTTAGTATATCTGTACGTTTTGTCTTATTTCAGCTAATATTTTTGTACAATTTTCCCATTGCTTTATTGCAGTGTGCGGTACTAAAAATCCGTGATGATCGGAGTACTTTAGCTGGCATCAAAATCTTGAATATGCGCGTTGGATGTTGACGGTGGAAGAGAGTTTTGTAGTACTCAAAAACAACATTTTGTATGGCTTGAAATTCTTTAACCCCTTGCCGTGCTTTAACGAGTCTGAGTCGTATTGACAATTTTGGTCCAAACATGAATATGACGAGCCAGGCTCGTGATTGAATGTTAGTTTCTATCTGTACGTCAACAGAGTTAGTCACGAGTCTCATAATTGCTGTTACAAAGTAGTTATATTATTCTCATCTGTTTACCACGCGTTGACGCGTAGCACTTGGGCCCCAGTGTCATCGAGCTCAATGGCACGGGAAAGAGGTTAAATTGAGCTCTGGATTTCAGTTTGTTCGTTCGTTTATGCAATGACTTATCATAGAATTCTTTGCCTAATATTTCAGTACAACTAACTGATTCACTAGCGCCTCATCCCATTTTCTTAATACATGAATCTACAGAGTAGCTGCGGATAATGTGGAGTGAGCGGGTAAAGTGATATGAACAAGTGGTGTGGTACAGCTGCTTTTATCGAAAACTAACTTATACAACTTGAACTTTTAGCCAGGGCAACTAGATGCTAGGGAGGTTTTAGGCTAATTTTATCATTTTTTTCTTTTCAACTCGATTATTGAATTTTTTTACATATTTGGAAAGGTTGCCGATTTGATTTGATTTGTGTCAAAGTTTCACTCACTCATTTACAAATTTTACCTTGCAGATCCCTGAAACGGCCGAACAATAAGAAGCCAAATAAGATATTCCTTATTTGTAAATAGTTTTAAAAATATTTTCTAAGTGGAATGGAAAGCCTTTGCACCATACTTAAGGTAGAATAAAAGGATAATATTCATGCAAATGGCCACTTGTTGCATTTATCCTATAAAAATGTGTCGCTAATTATAAATACTTAAATAAAATTTTAATGATAACAAAACTAAATAAAATAAAATCCAAAACAACTTATTAATAAATATAAAAAAATTCTTCACTGAATATTTGAAACTAAAATTCAAAATTGCATGTACGTATTTCCCTAAGTTGTCGCGTAGGGCTTTTAATTGCAGTCTTTGTTAGCCATATACTTCACCATGGTATCTTTTGATCGAGCTCCAATTTTAGGTGGAGCAATTGAAAATTATTAGTAAGTTATTTACTGGAGATAGAATTTATTAAATACTTACTGGGAATGAACCTTCGCGATGGCAGACACCTTGCCGTGGTGCGGAGGCTTAGTCGAATCACTAACCAGACCTTACCAATGGATGATAGTGTTGTCACTTAAATACATCCCAGTATTGGGCGAATGCACTTCACTCCCTTGGTTCGGGCTGCTTTTTGAACGATGACCAAGCTCTGCCCTGGGTCGGAACAAGGTGTTACACGACCCGTGCCGAGGTTCAGCCTGGCTGGGGACCCAGACCAAAAATAGCCCAGTCTTGAACGGAGTGCTCCGGATACCTGGCGACCTCCGGTTCTATCTAGCCTTACCTGTGCACACGGACCTCTGTACAGGCGGACCTCCCTTGTCCGACACTCGTGGGACCAAAATGAACATGTCAAACAAAAATAACATTTCTTACAAGGAGGTCGGTCCTCCCAAAAAACCAACAAAGGTGGCTTCAACTACTGCTACAGCTGAGAGCAAGGCAGTGGTCAGACCGCCGCTTTTAGGAGCTAGAGGGGGCATAAGCGAAAGGGCTGGTCCCAGTACGAGTACTGCAAGAGGCAGTGGGGGGCGAGGAGGCTTGGGTAAACCGGCCTCAAATCGGTCAATGACAGGAGCTGCGGGGGCAACGTTGCGCAGGTCAAATAACCCCCACCCCACCTCAACCTCTTATAGAGGACGGGGGTCGGCACCTGCTCTTAGGATTAACCGGCAGGTTGCCATAGAAGGGCCTAGTACCTCTAGGCAGTTCATAAGCGCAGAACGGGGGGACCGGCTAAACATGTCCGTCCCTCCAAGCTAAATTATTATGAAAAGAAGGCGGCCAGCAGGGTCATATTTAGACTAGGAGAGGTAGCAACAGACCAGCTAACCGAAGACCAGGCTAAATCGCTAGAGTGGGCAAAGGGAGTAATATCCGACTCGGGAAAACCGGCGGGTGGTACTCCCAAAAGACAACGGTCTGCAGAGCAGACAATGGAAAGGGCCGCCAAAAGACAGAAGGCAGGTGGCCAAAAATACCCAACCTTCAGTGAGGTGGTAAAAGGCGGCGGTGAGATACTGGCCGTCATCGACAAAGGAGAGGAGGAAGGAGTGATTCCTAAGGAAAAATGGAGGTGGATCGAGGAGGCTATCGCCGAAGTGTACCTTCAGATCCTAGAGGAACACCCCGGACCCCCTCCCCTTTGTCATGACGCAGGCTGGTATCAAGGTAGAGCAAAACTCATCGCCTGCGAAGACACTAGGTCAGCCACGCTCTACAGGTTGGCCGTAAACAAGATAGGAGAGGTTTGGCCGGGTGCCAAACTCGATGCGGTCAGCAAGGATGAAATTCCAAGCAGGCCTCGAGCACGAGTTTGGATTCCGGCCAAGCCGGCAGAGCCAAACAAAATTGAAGAGATGTTCAAGTCTTTCAACAGAGACCTGCCAACACATAATTGGAAGGTAGGGAGAATAGAGGAGCCAGTAGAAGGTAGGCGACAGGTGATGCTCATCCTCAATGGAGAATCGCTCGGCCCACTGGCGCAGAAAAACAATGTCGTGAGGTTCGGGTTCGTTGACGCAACCATTCGAATCTATCGCAGCGACGAGCCAGCTTTGAACTCAGACGAGGAGAGTGACAAAGCCAGCTTGCGGAGCGATACTGAAGAAGGGTTGGCCAACAGCCAATGCTCAACCGACTCGGAGAGGCTGACCGGTGTGGGGCCGCTCTTTAACGAAGATGATCTCCTCGCTGACATTGAGGGTGGGGAGATCTCAGAGGAGGACGTCGAGGTCACGATGGTGGAGATGAAACGGACAGATTCTCATGAAGCTGATCCAAATTAATCTCCACCACTCCAAACTTGCGTCCGCGCATCTCTCCGTCCGCTTGGCTGCCGGTGGACTTGACATAGCCCTCATTCAAGAGCCGTGGATATACGGCAATAAAATCTGCGGCCTCGGAGTGAAGGGATTTAAAATGATTGCCGTACAACACAGAGGTAAGATTCGTAGCTGCATCCTCGCTAAAAATAATATAAATATCTTCTTGCTCCCACAGCTTAGTAGCGGCGACATGGTGGCGGCAAGCATCGAGCTCGGGAAAACCGGTTTTTGGCTAGCCTCCGCCTACATGGCCTATGATAGAGAAGCTCCGCCGGACGAAGTCCGCACTCTGGTGCAAGAGGCAGCCCGGAAGAACAAAAATTTGGTTGTCTCCTGCGACGCAAATGCCCACAATACCCTGTGGGGGAGCAGCGACACTAACTCTAGAGGTGAGTCACTACTGGACTTTATCTTAGAAAATAAAATTAGTGTTTTGAATTTAGGCTCAGAGCCGACTTTTGTTACTATGAACAGAGAGGAAGTTTTGGACATCACCCTGGCTTCCGACATGTTCTCTAATCACATTAAAAGATGGCGAGTTTCAAACGAAAATTCGTTCTCAGACCATCGGTATATTGAATTTGAAATCGAAACTAGGTCTCCCCAAGTTAGCCAGTTCAGGAATATACGGAAAACTGACTGGGGAGTTTACAATAAAAAATTAAGAGCTTTACTGCCAAAGAAAGCCCCCAAAAACCCCACTACTCGTGGGGAGTTGGATAAACTGGTTAATCAGGTAACTAAAGCAATGAATAGCTCGTTAGCAGCCAGCTGTCCGGTTGTCCGACCCAGAGGGAAGTCTAAACCACCCTGGTGGTCCGAGCAGCTAACCTCACTACGAGAATCCCATAGAAAACTATTTAATCTGGCCAAGGCCACGAGAAGGTCAGAGGACTGGCAAGCCTATAAGGCTGAATTGAAAAACTACAAAAAAGCAGTTAGAACTGCGCAGCGTGAATCATGGCAAAATTATTGCAAAGAAATTGAAGAGACTTCAGAAGCGGCCAGATTAAGAAAAATTCTCTCAAAGACGCCATGCAACCTAGGCTACCTACAAGGTCAAGGGAATACATGGACTACGTCAAGTGAGGAATCGTTAGGTCTTCTTCTAGACACACACTTTCCAGGTAACACGCCGGTGGAACAAAACCATTCCGCCAATAATGAAAGGCAATCCGACCTAGGAAATCTCTTAGTTACACACTCTAAAATTGATTGGGCTATTAATACTTTTGGTCCTTATAAATTGGCAGGAATGGACGGTATCTACCCCGCTGAACTACAGCAATCACGGGGCATTGTACTACCGTTTATCAAAATTGTCATTAGAAGCTGTCTTAACATGGGCTACATCCCGCTAGGATGGAGGGAGACGAAAGTCTCCTTCATACCCAAGGCAGGTAGGTCCTCACACACTAACCCTAAAGACTTCAGACCCATTAGTCTAACGTCTTTTCTCCTCAAGATCCTGGAGAGAATAATAGATGAATACATACGGAGTGTCGTGCCTTTAAATAGGCTCTCTTCGGCGCAACACGCCTATACTAAAGGGAAGTCCACAGAAACCGCCTTACACTCACTCGTCGGGTTGGTGGAAAAAAGCTTATCAGACAAAGAGTTTGCATTGGTTGCTTTCGTAGACATAGAAGGCGCCTTTAACAATATAAATGCAAACGCCATAGTAGATTCATTAGAAGATTTTGGAGTTGAACCACACGTCGTAGCCCTGATAGAAGATATACTCATCAAAAGAAAGGTAACGGCTAAATTAGGAAGCACTACTCTAAGCAGACAGGTCTGCAGAGGCACACCGCAAGGTGGAGTCCTCTCCCCTCTTCTTTGGATCCTGGCAGTAAACTCCCTGTTGCTGACCCTGGAAAGAGGGGTTGCCACGTCACAGCTTACGCAGATGACGTAGCAATAGCCGTTAAAGGCAAATATCCTAATACCCTTATGGATATTCGGCGCTCTAACATGGCCACGCTTAGAAGCTGGACTGAGAACAGGGGACTCGATATAAACCCCTCAAAAACTCAAATAATTCTCTTTACAAAGAAACATAGGCTCCCTGCAAACTCCCCGCTAATTTTTAAGGGTGTGGAGATTCCTTTGAAAGAGAATGTCAAGTACCTAGGACTCATATTAGACAGGAAACTTACGTGGAAATCTAATATTGAGGAAAGAGTAAAGAAGGCCAACGTTGCATTATACACTTGCAAAAAAGCGGTCGGTATCAAATGGGGACTAACACCCCGTATTACGCACTGGCTCTATACTTCGGTAGTTAGGCCAATCCTAATGTACGGAATACTTGTATGGTGGCCATCTGCTCAAAAGGCGACTTACGCTAAAATCATGAGTAAGGTCCAAAGAACAGCTTTTTTATGCATCTCTGGCGCTTTAAGGACTACTCCAAACAAAGCGCTGGAAGTGCTAATCAACTTACCTGCCCTAAATCTGGTAGGAAAACACGTCGCCGCCGCCTCGGCGCTCAGACTAAAAAGTATGGCGCTATGGAAAGACCGGTGTGTTGGCCACGCTTCCATTTTGCACTCTCTGAATAGTCATAAACAAGAAATAGACTACTCTATCCCTAGACTCACCTTTGAAAGGCTCTTCAAGACGAGTATACCGTCAAGAAGGGAGTGGCATACAACAAGGCCATGGAGAAGGGGGAATTAAACTTTTACACAGATGGCTCCAAGCTAGACGATAAGGTTGGCTACGGAGTTTTCTCGAAGGAATTAGGACTGGAACTATCCGTTCGACTACCAGACTACTGCAGCGTCTATCAGGCAGAGGTACTAGCTATAAAAGAAGTGGCTATATACCTAAATACGCACGCCGTAACAAAAACGATTATAAACATATTCTCGGATAGCCAGGCGGCCATCAAATCAATGAATGCGGCTTTACTAAGATCGAAGGTTGCACAGGAATGCCGGGCAGCCCTAAATGACATTAGTGACGTATTCAAGGTCAGCCTTATTTGGGTTCCGGGACATAGAGATATTGAGGGAAACTGTAAAGCAGATGAGCTAGCCAGAAAGGGTACTGCTCTCCAACTGCTTAGTGATAAAAGTACCATCGGAATACCCATGGCCACGAGTAAACTAATGATAAAAAACCACTTCATCCAAGAGGCCAATAGGTCATGGAGAAATGAGGATACGTGTCTAACAGCTAGGCTACTATGGCCGCAAATAAACAAGAAAAGAACAAAGGAATTGCTTAGTCTCTCAAGAGACAATATCTCGAAGGTCGTGGCTTGTCTAACCGGTCACTGGCTATTTGGAAGGCATTCCTCGAGACTAGGAGTTTTCTCCCATGAATATTGCAGAAGTTGTAGAGATGAGGAAGAGGAAGAAACAGTTGAGCACTTCCTTTGCAATTGTCCAGCCCTAGCTAAAATCAGAGCAGGTTGTCTAGGTAAATACTTTTTTAATTCTCTTACAGAACTGTCTGGCGTGGGGTTGGCATCAATACTACGCTTCATAAGAGCCACGAAATGGTTCCACGAAGGAAGATAAATGAGGTTCCCGTGTAGCACAGTGGTATCACAACGGACCTGTAAGGTCTAAGTGAGTTGGTCGTGCAGACCGACTACCACCATAACCTAACCTAACCTACTGGGAATGAATAGATTTCTGAAATTGGTGACCCAAAGTCTTTTGCAGATAAATACATATATAATTCAATGATTGCTGGGCACGGAGTAGCCCAGTAGAGTCCTTCCCATAGAAGGAATCAAAAGGTACAGAGTAACACGAGGAGTCCCACAGGGCTCAGTGCTGGGCCCACTTACATGGAACATAACGTACGATGAAGATCTGCGTCTCAAACTATCTACAGGATCCCAAATCATAGGGTTCTGATGACATTGCAATCGTCGTCTTGCTAAATTTCTTCACCAGGCTAAAACAATCTGTAATCAAGCGGGCGAAATCACAAAGGATTGGCTGCGCAATAGTGGTTTGTGCCTTACAAACCACAAAACGGAAGCGGAGTTTATCAGTAGCAGAAAAATATTTGAGACAGCAAATCTTACAGTAGGTGACCACGGACTTGTACATCAAATATCTTGGAGTAATTATTGACCACAGGTTGAGCTTTAAGCACCACCTAACATACGCCAGCGATAAAGCAGCAAAGGCTGTAACTGCATTAAACCGCATAATGACGAACACGAGAGATCCCAAGCAGGCTTCTAGGAAGCTGCTTAGCAATGTGGTAACGTCTATGTTGTTATATGCAGCGCATTCCGCACAGTATCAGAGGACGTATTAGTCCTCGCCGGTATGCTACCAGTTAAACTGACCGCTTTCGAATTCACTGAAATGAAAAAAAACACCGAGCGGATCGAGCACAGCTGACCAAGCGAAAGACTGAACGGGATCGAAGCCCTGCACGTGGCAGGAGAAATGGAGGAACTCCATCAACGGACGTATCGATTAATTCGGAATATCTTCAAATGGATGAATCGAAAACATGGAAATCAAAGACATGGATGCTTTAAATCTTATCCGCATTGATTTAAGCATGAAGACGACCCGTACTGCATTTTTTGTGACAACCTAGATGAAGATGCAGAGCATATTTTCTTTGTCTGTAAAAGGCTGGGTGAATCAAAAGACAAGTCTCACACTTTTCGGCTTTCAATGCTTTTTTCCAGCTCCATAAAACAAATATATTTAGTTCAAATGCCTGTGGAATGATATCGTCTGGGTTTAATTAAAATATAGTATAACCTCTCAGTAGACTCAGTAAATATAAAACCCTCTGATAAATATAAATATATAAAATAAGTGAATATTTATAGGCTTTCTTACGATAGGGATAGGTGAGGACAAATGGCTCCCTCGCGAATTGGGATAGGTTAGGACAAATGGCTGACCACTTGGGTAAAGCATAAACATTTGTCCATTGTGATACTATGCAGAGGAAAACGAACCAAACTGCTAAAAAGACGGAAGAAGGAGCTTTGAAAGGGAGGATGACGACCACCAGTGGCTAATTACTAATCGCCGGTAAGAATACCCACCAAATTCAAGTCCTGCGGCTTTATTAGCCTTAGAAATTCCCTCGAGCGCATCCCATCGACCCGTGCCCAGAAAGGCCTCACGACTTTGTACGTTTGTGCACTAACCCAGCGTTTGCTGAGTTGAGGCGTAGTCTAACTGAGTTGACGGAGTAGACCATACCCAAAGGAACCCCAATCCTCTCATTTTGCGATGAAACCATCTCCAGGATCTCCTGCCTAGCCAGCTCAACAAGCAATTTTCCTCTATGCCACTGTGACCACTGGAAACCCAGTTGAGCCTAATATCGAAGTATTCGGATACATTGGAGAGAGAGGGTAGACATCCCCCGGCTAATGTCGAACGCATGATGAGGAGCTCCTCGCAGAATCGTTTCCCACCAATCCTTCCGTCCAGCTTCTAGCGATCCGTAAGCATGTTTGCTATGCCCTGTATCCAAATGGTGCACTCCGCCCAATCGTCTTTTAAGGGAATATGAATGGAAAAAGTAACGGGCGAACCTAGCAAGTGTCCCAGCTTTCGTGCAATACTTTGTTTTTAAAAAGTGGAAAAACATCTTAAAAATAAACTTACATACTTAGTCAAATACAGACGCTTGTGCTTCCATAATTAAGTCACTTCATCTTTTTACAATATCATGAAATAAACATGAAAAGTGGTGTACGATGTCTAATTTTTACCCTGTGTCAGTCATCTTGAGCAACTTAATAAATAAATACTTGTTGTCTTCATGGAAAATCCACTTTTTATTTCAGAGTAAATTCTAGAGAAAAAGACTCAAAGTACTAGTTTTTTTTTAATTAGCAGGTAATACTGTTTTCGATGTCCTACAAAACGTGGGCAAAATAGTGCTTTAAGTTTTTTCATGTCCCAAAAGACAAATGAGAAGAAAAGATTGGGTAAAATCGTTCGAGACTTCATTGAAACCAGACGAAAGAGTTTGCGTGTATCACTTTCGGCAACGAGAGATTGATCAGAAGAGGGCGGTGTTATCTAGTGATGCTCTTCCGATGCCTATCGACATTTTGCATTACTGAAATTAGTCTTGTGGTTGACGCTTCTACGGAAACAGTAAATCCTTTTTTATTTAAAAAATGTAGTTTTATTTAAACAATTTTGATTGGGATCATATACGGACTGTCGCGTGTTTCACCGAGAAAGCGAATTGGCCCATCTTAAGGAACGACTTGTGAAACTGCATAAATTTAAATCCAATGTCAGTCAAATACTTTCTGACGGGTTGACTAAAAAGTTGAAAGACGCAGCCAAAACAATTCATTGGGCTTGGGACGATATGACACAGCCAATATACCAAGTTCGTGGGAGGGTTGAGATATGTAGGTCTTCTGTAGGTTGTCTTTTAGTTTCTTTTTCTTGTATGTCTCTCTTTTTTGTGGAAGACTTATAGTTTTTAAGATATAGGTCGACGAAGTTTTTGTGAAAGTTGCAGAATTGTGAATTTTTTCCATTTCATATATGAAATTTCGAACGGAATACAAAATATAAAACAGCAGGAATACCTTTTGAACTTTAAATTATATGTATTTTAGAGAAACCCCAACCCTTATTTAGCAGCAAATTTCTGTGTTTTTCTGGATGCACTGCTAAAGTAAGCCAGAAAAGCATTTTGGGGAACACTTCGCAGCGCGAAAGTAAACAAAATTGCGGATATTCTTGTTCGTAACACCAGGAATGCAAAGTAACGCAGTAAGGCAATGAAGCAATGAAGTAATAAATGAACAAAATGGCGCGTTTTCTATCCCTTACCATAGCAGCATTGAGCAGTGGGCTGGCAGCCGGCTAGTCTTGGCGTGACTTGTAAGTGTGTTTGAACAACACTTGATTAAGTTGATATATTGATTTCCTAATGACAAAACTTTATTACTTTATTAATAGTCACAAAATAAACTTCCTGTGCCACGAAATCAGAAAACATTAATACACAATTGTTTGGGGATACGTTCAATAGAGTTTGGCTGACGTTTACTGAATTGCGTGTCGTGCGCTGGAAATCCTAGTTAAACCATAGAAAAATGAAATTAGCCATCTCGACATGGAATTGAATCAACTGAACTGCTTTGCAAATGCTTATGCGTGTTTTTGTCGGTTATTTCCATATATAAATATGTGTGTATGTATGTGTGTATGTGTGAAAGTAGCAAACCGCCCACCACGCGTTAAAACCTCGACTTCTACGTTAGACTTATGCAAGGAAACGTCTTTCCGCATTTCGATGTTCTATAAAGTGTCAATTATCGGTCTATGCATCCGCATTATACCAATCAGTGAACTGGTTCATATTGGGCCAAAAAAACAAAATCTGGTCCGATTTGTGAAGAAAATCTGCAGATTTGGCAATGCAGCCGCTGAAGAAGTTGAATTAACGACGGTCACTTCAAGCCACTTAGAGTAGGAGTAGATGAGTATGATGAATAATTTGCCTCGAAAAGGACCTGCGAAATCCACGTGCAGACGAGACCATGGACGTTTTGCAGATTTCCAATGGTGCGTTGTTATTTGGCGTTGCTCGTTGGGATTTTGCTGACATAAACTGCATTTCTTCACAACGAGCTCGATTTCTGCATAGATGTGAGGCCACCAAACATAATTTCGAGCAACGGCCTTCATTTTGGCGATGCCAGAATGTGGTGCATGAAGAGTTTCCAGAAGAGACTCTCGAAGAGTAGACGGGATTATAGCGCAGTTTCCCAAAACTAGACATCTATTTGCACTGAGTTCAGTTCGACGGCAAAAGTATTGATACAGCTTATCGGAGCGGTTGATTTTGCTGGGCCACCCCCTTAACACCCTGTTGAAAACTGTGGAGAGCTCCGGATTCTTAGAAGTTTGAGAGGCAATCAGCTGTGCTCTACCATGAGAATGTATTCGGTCGACGTAGGCTCTGCTATAGACAGCATTGGACAACAGCTCAAAAAGACTGCATTGCCCATTCTAAGACCAGCGTGGAGTACCAAATAGAATAGAGAAAAATTGATCGACGAAGCATTGTGTTTGAAATTACGTTGGGGACCGGTTTTGTTGTGGTGAAAATTCCTAAGAGTGGACGGTGATCGGTGACAAGCGTAAAAGATCTGCCATATGACTAGTTGTGGAATTTCTTAACTCCAGAGACGAGGGCGACTGCTTCTCTATCTATCTGTGCGTAATTTCGTTCTGCCTTCGAAAGCGTCCTTGAATAGAATGCAGATGCTCAAACCAATATGGACGTATGAAATCCAACTATGGAGTTGCTCATACAGAGAACTTTAATGGTCGCTGGCTCAAGCATCAGCAACACCATGCAAATACAAAGGTTTAAAAACAAAGAATTGAGATGTGCTGCTAACGCGCCTTAGTGCGTACGCAGTGGCGATCCCTAACGGGAACTTGGTATTGAGACGATTGCTCTCTCACCATGTCAACAGCGAAGCTTCAGCTCTCACCGATCAGAATGAGTGGAAAGAAAGACTGAAGCGTAAAATGCCGCTTTACCTCATGCAGCAGCCAGCTACTCTGCAAGGAGTGTGCAGAGCATGATAAAACATGTTCGTTAGTTACTTATATTTTCTAATTACAATGAAAAAAAAATTTTATAAAAATAAGAAATCTTACTATTTAAAAACACAGCAACAATAATAACAGAGAATTATTTCTTTTGTAAACACCTCTAATTGGGCGTTTTGCAACTGGTACCAGTACAATTCGAGGTCACTCTCGCTTTAAATTCTTCCCTCAAATACCGGTTTATGGCCTAGAATGTTTGCTGAGTAGTTTAGCAATTCACTGCAGGGTAAGTCTACGTACACATGTATGTGTATGTATGTATGTGAATGTACTTATATGTGGGGAGGAATGCCTTCAACTAGCATGTGTTTGCGTTAATCCAATGTCCGACTATAAATTTGCTTAGTTTAAGCACATTACTGGCATAAGCGTTTATTTCGATCTGCTACGAAATTTTCATGCTCACCCCCAGACACACGCTTGTGTGAGGGAGTATGTTTGTTAGTCAAAAGAATAACAAAGTTTTATCATCTGGGCAAAGCTCAGATTAGATTGCCCTAGACACCAGTGTCCCTTAGATGCATAGCCGTTAGTCTAGATCAGGTTGACAGGAGACGAAAGCTGTCGGGATGAACTTCAGGGTCGACGCAATTTCTTTTCACACATAGCAACCAACAATTTCTATATAAGTACCTTTTTTTTTTGTTGTAGTTCTGAAGAAATTTGATACTCTTAAGCTGTATTTCTCTAAAATCATAAGTTAGTTTGCATTTATGTATGTATGATTTGCCTTCAAGACCACAATGGATAGATCCTTTAAAATTTATTCACGAACGATTCCAAAACCGAGAAAGAAAATGGGGTTGAACGGTATCTGGAGGAAACTTTAGATTATCTTACGCACTGAATAGTCTGTCAATGACTGCAATATTCAGAGTAGCAGAATAGATAATTTGTAGATCGTGGCACAGATAACGGAACACGGTCTGTAATGACTTATAGGGCTCTGGTCAATGCTTGCAGCTTCTCTGGTGAATTATCACAGGACTAGCTATCTCTGTCTCTGTCTCTGTCTCTGTCTCTGTCTCTGTCTCTGTCTCTGTCTCTGTCTCTGTCTCTGTCTCTGTCTCTGTCTCTGTCTCTGTCTCTGTCTCTGTCTCTGTATCTGTCTCTGTCTCTGTCTCTGTCTCTGTCTCAGTCTCTATCCTATCTCATGCTATACGTTATTTCGCTTCCTCGTTAACTCCTTAACTCATCATCATCGTTTCCTTGAATCCGTAGCGGAACATAAGGCACCAACAGCACCTACGCATCATCTCGTACGATTACTGAATAATGCCTGCACTAGCTTCCAGCTTAACCCAAGTTGGGCCGTCTGGCGATCCACAGTTCTTTTCCAGATTTCTCTTAACCTGCCAGACGCTCTTCCTCTTGCTGTGAGTTGGTTCCATTTCATTGCCTTCTTGGCGTAAAGGGTGACCAATCCACTTCCATTTCTGTATTCTAATCCAAATGTCTAGCGGCTCGATGTTTGCTTTTTTGAGCAATACCTTGTTTGGCATTATTTTTCGCCAGAAAATTCAGGACATTATATATAGACAGCAGTTGACCAAAACTTGTAAGCGACTGGCGACTGTAAGCAGTGGTGAGTTTCCAGGTAGAACTACTGTACAGCAGTACCGACAGCACACTCGACTTGAAGAACCTAATCTTTAAACTGGAACTGAGGTTATCGTTTCGCCATACAGGGTACAACGCCCCGAATGTTCCTCTGGCTTTGTCAATTCGGGAGCGTATGTCTACATCCGAGCCACCGCCCGGAGAAACTCTGCTGACGAGGTAAGTAAATCCCTTCACTGTTTCGATAGCGTTACCTGTAGTCTCCACACACCCACCAATCTTATTTGCCAGACTCATCACCTTCGTCTTGTCGAAATCGATTTTAAGGACGGCAGACCTAGCTTCGGACTTTGAATTCCGAATGGTAGTCACGCAACAACCTATTCGACTACGGCGGCCGCCATACTGTATGGAGATTATGGTTCGTTGGTTGGTTGGTTAGAGTGGTGATTCATCCAGAATCCAACTAGCGCGTCCGCACCATTTTGTTACCACATCCTCGTTACCAACTTGTTTAACAGTTATTTACAGTTATTTACAGACTATATCCAGTCTGTGCGGTTTAAGAAGCTTATCTGGCTGTTGACATCTAAGCCCGACAGTTGTTTGAGACCCTTGCCCAGAGTTAACATTCTGTCCTTCCATAGGCAGGGCATTCGCAGAGAAAATGGAAGATTGTTTCCATTGTTTCTTCTTTTTAATTCTTTCCTTGTTTCTTTTGTGTTTGGCAATGCAAATCTAGGGTTAATTATTATTTCATTTTTGTTATCTTAGAACAAATGAAGAATATTACTTAGAGTATTGAGAAATGTTGTCCAATTATAAATCATAAATTAAGCAGCAAAAAAAGAGGTTGTCTGTAAAGTCGGTTTACTGACGATAGTTTAACGTGACAACGTCATAAGAAAATATTGATGGAATGGTTCCAATTTTCAAAACAAAATTTTAATTTTATTTGTTTGATAGATATTTTGTATGGATATAGAGGAGGAGGTAAATGGAATTTCAATGGAATAGGTCAAGTTACATTTACACAAACGTGAAAAATGACGAAACATTTATCAAATTCATGAAAGATATCTTCAATTTCGAAGTCAGACGTTAATAAGTCAACAACACTAAGAGGCACCATCATCGATTTGCCTTTTTCAAGACACTTTACACTCGAAACACTCCCTTTCATTTCCTACTTTTTCTATCATCGTCCTATTCTCAACAGAGAAATGGTTCATTACCATGCACACAGGAAGAATGCATATGCAAATACAAATACGTGAATTTATATATGTACATAAGCGCATATACATACATATACGCTCACTTAAGTAGGAGAGAGCAAGATGTCGAACGTTGCCGTTCGTTTGCTTTGTTCGTTCCGCGCTTTCGCTTGCAGTTCATTCAAGGTAACGGCAATGATCAAGGTAACGACAAATGAGCAAGGTAACGACTAATGAGCAAGGTAACGACACATTTTTTCGTGTGTGCAGCCTGTTAAATCGAATTATAAGACGTTATCACGTCAAAAAGCTGAACGAAGGTATGTACGTACGGTGCAGAACAATTTTTAGAAAGGCTTTTGCACTGTGAAAGAGCTCTGAGACGACTGCAACCGATGTGGCAGATATGAGATAACTTGGCATGTTTATATAAACATAAGTATCTACATAATGTACTCGTAATGGCCGCTGCCTAATAAATCCCAGTTGGCGACGATCATAAAGTGTTACCATAGGATCTTACCATAGGTTCAGCACGAGGTTGAGTACGATTTAAGGTAACTAATGAAAGGCGCCGCTTAGACAAAATGGAAGCTAGCTAAGTGTCGATGCATTCGCATTGGGATTGTAGGAATTTAGGCAAAATGGGTAGGAATTTCGAACGTCTGGAATATCAATGAGCAAGGCATATTCAAAATGAAGATTTCAGGAAGGATGCTTATAAAAAGAAAATGAAGAGAAAATGAATAAAAGAGGTTGACGTTAAGTAGTTAGTTAGTTAGTATTCAGCTAGAATCGGAAGGTACTCATCATTTGGGCGTGCGGCTGAGTTATGCTGGCTGTTACACTAGTTACTAGTCATTGGTAGTATGCGCGGAAGGAACTTATGGGATGCTGTTGAACGGAAACCGCGTTATACCTAGAAGAGTTGAGTGTAGTCGATATTTATTTGCCTAACTACAGCCTGAAGACACGGCAATATTGGCCTGATGTAGTAATGCTAGCAGATAACTTTAAAACCTTACTTCATTTAATGAATTTACAGTGCTGGAACAACTTTTCCTCGCTACATGGTCTCTATTAAACCATTCCATGAAACAAATTTTTCATTGAGTGCGTTCTAGCCCCTTCTAAAATAAATCATGTAGTTATACACTAGTAGGGCGACATTCCGCAGTACCACCGTGGAAACATTATACACGGCTTAATTCATATGTACATACATACACATATTTGTGGTTATTTTGACTGCCCGATTTACTACTATTTACACAAACGTTTGTAAGTACATATGTTTACATGCGGCTATATTTGTACATAAATATTTGATAATCCTAATTTATTCATTTACACTTTGAAACACATGTCGCATTCTAAAGCGGCATCTATGTAAATATGTACACATTCATACATACATAAGTCTTTTGAAGTGGTTACGTGGTGTGTGATTTGAGCAATCGCATTTACGCATGAAGTTCTTATTATCACCTCAGGAGGTGCAATAAATGGGCAGTTAAAGTCAAGCAACTGAAGCGGAAGAAATGTAGAAATTCCTGTCTCAATTATTGAAAATATTGCATGATTGAAAAGCCAGTAAAATCTTTGATACCCACATCAGACATCTATCGATCTTTTTATACTCGGTTGCTGGGAAAGTCGTCCTAGGCACATAAGGGCATTGTTATATATGTAGGTAATTTCTGATTTATTTGATTATAAAGGTTGATCAGATTGGAGATACTTTTTCCGATAGGGGTTTTTTTACTGTGAAACTGACTGATTACTGTAAAACTAAATACATACTTTTTTCAGTATTCACTAAATTTTCTTCATGGAAAGTCTTACGCCTCAACAACGTTTACAAATCGTAAAATTGTATTATGAAAATCGACGCTCTGTGAAAAGTGTTGAACGCGCGGTCAGGCCAACTTTTGGAGTACATAACCGTCCTAACGAACGCACTATTCGGCAAAAGTGAAAATAATTTAACATTACTGGATGATACTCGACCGATTAGGCTACATACACTCCGAAGTGACGAGAATATTGCGGCTGTAAATGAGAATTTTGTCGAAGAGCCCGCAGGATCGATTTGGCGCCGATCTCAACAATTTGGCCCATCTTAAATATTTAAAGCCAGCTGATCTTCCAAGGAGTCATAATTTCATTCGTTGTGCTCTTGAAAAACTCGCCGAAGATCTGCATTTTTGGATATGAATTTTGTTCAGCGATGTGGCTAATTTTTGGCTTAATGGCTCGGCCAATGAGTAAAACTGCCATGTTTGGACTGAAGAGCAACCCGAAGCCATTCAATAACAGCCTTATGTCCATTGAAAATAATCGTGTGGTGCGATCTATGGACTGGAGGACTCATCGGTCCATATTTCTTCAAAGACGAGGA
Organism: Anastrepha fraterculus; assembly: GCA_037575425.1. Classification (NCBI taxonomy): domain Eukaryota; kingdom Metazoa; phylum Arthropoda; class Insecta; order Diptera; family Tephritidae; genus Anastrepha; species Anastrepha fraterculus. The sequence goes on along the minus strand of JAYXIM010041518.1, from coordinate 4,572 downwards.
TGTCGCCAATGTGACAGTGAATGGTGAACGGTATCGCGTCATGATAAACGCCTTTTTGATGCCGGGTGCCGGAAATTCAAGCTGGTGATCTTCTCAACATTTGGTTCCAACAAGACGACGCTACTTGCCATACATCTCGTGAAAAAATGGATTTATTATGTCATCGTTTCGGTCAGCAATTTAACTCTCGTCTCGGACCAGTGGATTGGCCACAAAAATTGTGAGATATCACACCTTCGGACTTTTATTTGTATTGGTATGCAAAGTCTAAATTATTTGTAGATAAATCAGCTTCCGCACACGCCCCTAGGTAGCAAAAAACTCAAACAGTGTTCGATATCGAAAAGCTGCAAGATAGATAGAAGAATGCGAAATCTTATGTATCCGCTCACACAAGGGCGTTTTTGAGCACTCAAAAGATCAAATTAATGGGTCATGCTAGGTCTACGTTTTTCAACACATAAAGAAACTGTTGAAACATTTAAACAGCTCATTTTGGTGGTATCCACTTGTGAGCGGGAAAAGTGCTTTGAAAATTGGTTCAAGCGAATGCAGAAGTGAATTGGCTCCCGAAGAGAATATAGTCATTTTCATTAGGGGGAGGCTCCCCCTTAATTTAGTGTGTGACGTATAATATAAAATGTAATATAAAAATAACCCTCGTGGAGTAGATCGATAGCCTCAAACTGAACGGTCCTCAGATATATGTACTTCAGCTGTAAAAAACGCCGTAGTATGCTCACAAGAAATTTGAATGCAGCAAAAGGTCCGAATAATGGCACCCGATTAAAATGTATCACTATTTATAATCATTCAATTGATTGCATAAATCTTAAAGTACAAGTATCGGTGAGATAATAATTATTCTAAAGAGAAAAATGTGTTCCTTGTAAAACGCAACGCCCCAGTATCCAATAGGGAGAGCATTTGCTAAGACAATAGATATATTCCAGGTTTGCACTTCGCCCTCCTGGCCTTTTGTGATAAGATAATAAATAAAAGCAAGAATTTAAGTCGTTCTAGATCTGTCGAAGGCCTTCAAATTTTTAAAAAAGAAAAAATCTTGCAGAAAATGCAGGAAATAATGAAGATTTTACCATTTATTCTACTATATTTGCTAGATTTTTTTCAGTTTTTCCGTTTCTGGAAGATTTACATCTGGCGTAAATGCACTAACCTGCCATCCCAGAGATTGTGGGTTCGAATCCCACGTCAAGCACGGTCCACGTACTTTTCCTAACTTACCTATTTTCTCTCTTTCTAATAATTTTCCATCCCAAAAACATTTTCAAACTCACTACTCAAACCCAAATTTATCCTTTTCATCCTCACTCCCGCACAAAAATTCAGCGCTTTATTTGCATTGTGGCTGCTAAAATAAGCAAAAACAAAGAAAAACACACAGTTACAACATTGCATCAGTGGCACCAGCAAGAGGAAGCGGACGATCGCGGTAATAGCGCAGACACATCAACTTCAGCGAAGTGCTCAACCATCTGTGCGATCCTTCTGGCAGAAAAATGTGAGACACAGATGGCGCTCCTAGCAGTTGTTCCTCAGTTTAGAACTGATAGCGGCCAGCTAATCACCTACCCTGTCAGAAGTCAAATAGATCAACGCAAGATAAATGTCTTGTCGAGGCCCTATGCTCCCGAGAGGAGTGAAGACGAAAAAAAAAACATATAAGTATATGAAATGCAATCGTTGCAGTTATTGCATTAAATGCAATCCGCCGTCGTTCAAGTCTTTTATTCGCTGAATAGTTTGAATATTAACTGGAAGTTGGCTGAAATTTTTTACCGTTAAACCATCTTTTGGGACTAGCTTATTTTCCGCTCCCACGGCAGTCGATTTTACGTTACCGAAACGACCCGAATTTATATCCGATCAAGGCCTGTCACTCCAGCATCATACCTCGTATAGGTATGGGGAATATTTATGAGGCTACAACAATAACTAGCTTATTTATTAATTAGCACCTACATTCAATACATATTTGAAAAGGCAAGATACCTAAGTTCCGGTAAGGGTGTCTCCCCAGAAGGAGAGGAGGGATCGTTTTAGTGGCCACACCACACGACGCAGTAGACGACGGTCGCTGTAAGTGCGAAGGCATTTTGAACCCTACCTCACTCACAAAAAAAAAAAAAACAAAAAAAAACCAGATATGGTCACACCAATCCAATCGTCACAGAATTGCACTAAGTTTACTCAAACAGAATAACCGACTACCTAAAATTTCAACTTCACTGCTTTGGGCTATGTTTTTCGGGTGCGTCAAGTCGCTGATCTATGCTACGATTGACAATTTGGAAGTTGCAGAAAAGTTTTTGAAACGTACCATTTTTGTTGCTGTTATTGTAACATGCTTAGTAAGCCGTGTGTGTTTTGTCACCGACGTCAGCTAGCGATAAGCCCAGGAAGCGTTTCAGTGGATGTGTGAAGAAGTGGTTAGAATGCATGTACTTATGCTAGCTGGTTTCTACTTACCGGAGTGAATATGGGCTTACTCAATCCAAAATATGTTCTTTTCATTGATGAGTCCTTATTAGATCACTGAGCCCAAGTTAATTTTAAGAACTGATCATCTTCCTTTTCCCAGCAGGGTGGGCAACAGGCAATTATTTGGCGCAATTTACTTTTGCAAAGAATTTCTAACCTCTACCCATTAAAGTGCTTATAAAAGCTTCAGCGTCCATTTTGAATACAGGCTTTATAAGTACATCTATTATGTATTTCACTTGTAAGTACTACACTACTACTTGTACTAGTTCTATTAATAGAACCGAATTTATGTTTACACTACATTTTAAATGAATTAATTGGAAAACTATAGCACAAACTGTTGGAAATTACAATTTTTAACGCACTACAGCAAAACAATAAGTTAATCCCGCTTCCGCAGGAAATGTCAAACTGTCGGTATGGTAGTTATCGAAGATACTGTTATACATGGACAATTTTCTATATAGATATACTATACGAGTTTAAAGCACTTTTTCACTTCATACATACTTCTTTCTTGTAAATTTTTCTCACACATAAATGCAACTCTGACTAGTGTTAATGCAGTATCTTGTCGGTAAAACAGTTTTGTAAGTATGCTGTCAACCTTTATTCCTCCATTATTCGCATTCTCCCCTTAAGAATTTTCTGCACCTTTTTCATTGAAACAAGGAAATTGACTGTAGAAGCGAAGCAAAGCGGTTGTTCATTGAGTAAGCATACAATTGATTTAATTAAATTTAATTTGTTCCACGATAATTAAAGGAACATTTTTCGTTTTCTTCCACTTCCAAACGTATCAATAGTAGAGTATTCAAGTTGTCAATACGAAATATAGCACACTCATTTCGATTCGTGTGTCGCGGTGTGTGTATATATCAATAGACAAATTGGACCAATTTTGGTGACAACGAAAAAAGTGGCAAAATGCGATTTAAACACTTATTGGGACCTCATTTAGGCTCATTGCTGGCCATTACATTGCTTCTAGCAAGTTTCTCTTGTGTTCGGGCTGAAGTGGAGCAGGACTTCGCTGAGATTGATGATGACGACGATGGCAAAGTAGAAGAGATGCATGTAAGTACTGTAATTGTAGTGAAAATGAGCCTACGAGTGGTTTCTAATTAATTAGCTATAGTTAGCAATAACATAAAAGAGGCCAATGCCACCTTTGTTTCAACGTAATGGCGCGCATGTGATATGATGTTTGCTGATAAAGAAAACCGGCAATGCTTTTTTCTACATCTACAATTCTCTATAGTTCTCCCCCTTAGCGACAAACACCTGCCATTGCATTTATACTAGTTATTTAATGCTAGTAAATACCACGTCATTCTCTATATGCATGTGGACTTTTTTTTATTGTAGTGCGCGGTATTGAGATTAGGAAGTCTGTGTAAATACATATTTGTAATTTACGTTTCATGTAAAGCTTAAATAGTTCACAGGAAAATAACTATTATTTAATTATATTTACTTTCATTCGCCATAACCTCAATTTGCTCTTTGCTGCTTTATCAATTCATTGCTGCGGATTAAACATTTTCTACACCGAAAATTTGAATGAGCATTTTGAAATGCACTAATTATCGTTAATATATGAATTTAAATTAATTTAAGTGGATGGAGATAGTGTAAAAGTGTGCCAATAACTGGATAGAATAACATTTTCCGCTGACATTAAAGTGAAGTTCAGTATATCTGGCTGCTGCAGTGGGTATATAATCAATTATTCGGAGGGCATGTTTGAGTGGTGTTTAATAGCTAGTGACTATGTTATAAAAAATACTTATCAGAATACATAAAATGTATTTTTTTTCTTTATGTGAAGTTTCCAAAATGAACAGAAATTCACGCACGCAAAAGTTATTTAGTTTAATTTTAATTAAAGTTGATGCTTTTAGAGGGAGGTAACTGGTAAACTTGGTTGTTTTTTGTATCATATTTTACATAGAGCATCGCAAAAACACGCTGCTGTTATGCGCACTTCATAAAGATATCTGAAAAGTTTTATTTGTATTGAAAAAAAAAAAGAATGTGACATAAAGTAAAAAGTTTATTGGTGCA